>JAIPRL010001370.1:0-85443 GCA_025469235.1 Pemphigus obesinymphae | reverse complement strand
TAGGGTTATTTTTGCAGATGATAAACATCAGTTCTTATTAATTATGTTATCGAAAGAAGGACGACGGTAAAACACAGATTATATTGTGTCTACTACCTATAATGTGTTTCTCAATAAATTATTTGTGAAACCTGAGAAAACATTTTGTTTTGTTAAGCGGTTTTGTAAATATTTTAATTATCTTAATGTCTTAATTATACAACAATAAATAGTAGTACCGACATGAAATTATTTTTAATTACTTTTAAAATGTACTTAAATATTTTTAAATTGTTAGATATTTTTTTATTAAAATTTCCTATATAGGTAATATAGAATCCCTAAAATTTGTATATATGACATCCTCTTAAGTGTAACGATTAGTACTTTTCATTGGTTACGGCCTATATGGGAATTTTGATCAAATCGCGGACTAGGCCTTTTGATGCCAGTCTGACACTGGCCTTTACCCACAAAAGCTGCTACTGCAATTAAAAAAAATGTATTTCTGAAAATGAACTCCAAAAAATTGATAAACATGTTAAAGTTCATAAAATAGCTCCGAATAAAAATGGTTAAATTGAATTTTGAAAAAACGCATTTATGCTAAATATACCTAGGTGATGTAAGACAAATTTTGAAAATTGTCAAATAAATTGAGTAGACTATTTAAGCTCTAAAAAAAACTTCTTCTAAAAAAAACTCTAGGATGTATCTGGTTTCTTTTGCCGATTGGGGGGCATAGTTTCTTATAGAAATTATAGAAAATTGAAAAATATTTTCGACCGGTATTACAGTATATACTATATACTATAATATATATATATATGTGTGTGTTTATGTATATATATATATAAAAAATATATTTGAAAAACTTTTCGGTGTACGAAATACAAAAAAAAAAAAAAAACAAAAAAGTCGAGATGATTTCTCGACGGGATGATAATGAAAATTTTACTGACAGACTATATATATAAACATAACGTACATCCGTACAATATTTTAAATGCGAGTGTAATATTCGTTCTTCCGAATGGGGAATTAAAAAAAACTTGAAGTAAGGATATAATTGATTGGACGACGAGGTACGATATTTCTTCGCTGGACAATTATTTTTATGAATTGAGTTATTCATTTTTCATTTATAATTTTTTTTTATCCATTATTAATGGTTAACATTTTTAGCAAAACCGAAAATTTAAAACTAAATCTAGAAAAAATACAAGAACTATAATACAGGAAAATATCACTAAGAAAAAGAGTCACGTAGACAGTAAATTACTACAGAAGATACAGATAAATGGGGAAAATATAAAAATACCATGGATTTTTCTGATAAAATAACATCATCTGTAGAAATATAGAAAAAACAGACCCAAAGTCGATCCGAGTATGATGCATGGTAATGAAAATTTACTTACTTTTATTTATATCTATATACAAAAACATTTTTTTTTCATTATTTTATTTATTAATATTATAGACATTTTTATTAATAAGATATAATCAATTCTTATTTGGTTATAATTATTTTAATCACATCTATTAAAAGTGGTTTCCAAATTTTTCCACATTTTTTACTCGAATTTCGGGATAGGAACGTCCTTAAAGTGAAGGAACCTAAAAGATACGAATGCAAAGATTCATCCTTATTCTTATTCTCGGTCCTTTTCCTCGTATCTGTCTACCATAATCAGTGCTTGAATTAGAAAAATAGAAGAAATGGGACTCTCGGGCTTTCAAAAAATGACAAGTGTTCTCCGAAATTATTTAACTCGTATACTGTATACTGTAGGGAGTTTCGCTTTTATCATATTTTTCTTACACTATTAAATAATCCAAAAATATAATGTTAGTTTTAAAAAATGTATCGAGTATCTCATTCCATTAAGTAAAAAGTAATAACGTAATAATTATCGTAAAAATAAATTATTTTCTTAAATTAAAAACGGCGATATTAGGCAGTATATAGGTATGCAACGATGTTATCAATATTTTAGATTTTTATTTGATTAAAAAGCACGCAGATTTTATACTATTATCTCGAGATATTAAAAAAAAAAAATTAAATAGTAGAAGAATTCTTTCTTATGTTATTTTACGAGGGTAAACAGGAGAAAAAAGGACTAATAAAATACATTATATTTTAAAAAGAAAGCCGGTAGACTCGCGGAGACTCATCGTCGCCGGTCGGCCGCCACCGATAAAAGCAGTGGTGTTTAATACCTATTTTTTTTTAGGAGGTGTTTCCAATGTTTCAATTACATCAGAACAGGACTAAAATATATTGTATAGAAAATAATGGGAAAATTAATTTGAAATCGTTATGATTTTAAAAAATATGGTTTTAAACTGTCTGTTCGGGTAAAAACTATGACCAACTATTAAAATAATTAACTTATAATTAAAACGACTATATAAGTACTATTGTTCATTTTGTTTCTATGAATTTTTATTTTTATTAATTGTATTTATTGCGATTTTATTTTATATAATTTAGCAGCACAGAAATTTAAATAATAATAAAATTAAATTAGTACCTAATTTATAAAAATTATTAAAATAATATAATATAATACAAATTATATAGCTATTTTTATACATCGATGTATAAATGAGTAAATAAAACAGATATAAGAAATTAAACATTTATAAATATTATGAATTTAAAGTCGATCGGGGAGATGTTTTCTCCCATCTGGAAAATATGACTGATATAAGCACATAATACTTATATAACATAAAACGATTATATATAACGTATACGTGTAATAATAACTATAGAAACAGGTTATTATGATAATTTTTTATTAATTTTTTTTTTTCATGTTGGTATTATGTAATTGCTGTCTCAGATATGAATTTATTATTCGTTATTCATCAGTATATTTAGATTATTTTATTATTTTTTTTTACCTATAAATCGTGTTTTATGTAATTTTTTACGGTTGATATTGAATTGGATTCTAGTTTGAAATGGATCTAATTAGACTTTTCAAAAATTTAACACAAAAAATGTAATATAAAATTAAAACCCAATTTCTATAAAATAATTTGTTTTTATTTTAACAAATACGTATTTCGAAAATAATAGTTGTAAAACTAGTTGTTGTTTAACACTGAAGATGAAAACATTGTTTTCGATATACATATTTGTTAAAATAAAACAAATTATTTTGTACGAATTAGGTTTTTATTTTTATATAAATAATTTTACAAGTAACTCAACACAAAAATAGTAAAATGTAAATTTATAGTTTAAATTTGATCAAAAAATGTAAATTTGATTGATGATTAATTTTTTTTACCGTTTTAACAACTGCAAATAACAACACGCTGCGGTTTGTACGTAATGAATGTTTAGTATGTTTTTCTAATATAATAATATATAATTTTACGTGTTGTCATAATTATTTATATTTTACAATATTTTTCAAATTTCACAAATATTTACGCAAAACGTACCGAAATTATTTTTGTCGGTGAATCATGTATGCTGCATGGTCTTCATTAGTTAATGACCCAATTGATATGTTAATAATTCACCCAGATCATATAACTATATTATATATATATATATACTTGTGGGATCAAATTCGACCAGTATAAGGAAGAACCTTCGAATTTAACTCATTTCCAGACGGAAATCAATTATTCAGCTCATATTGGGGATAATCCTAGTTCCGTACAGGAATCTATTTGGCTACTTCCTTCTTTATATTATTGCGGAGGGAGTATTTTTGTTTATTTTGAAATTGGCATTGTTCGTTAAAAAAAAAAACATTGTTATCCCACACGATGGATATTGAAAATATAGAAATGAGGGATGCAATGAATTGTTCATAATATTTTTTCGATTTTGAGCGGAGTGACGAACCTATTGATTTTATCAATGATGGTTATTTTTCCTGGAAAATACATTACGGTAGGAGTCGAGTAACATCTTTTTTAATACCTTAACACTAGATAGTACTTATAAGATGTCATTTTTGGATTCTTCCAGTAGTTTTCTTAATTATATATGAAAACGCCGTTTATAATGGAACATTTTTTATAAAATGGGAAAATATATTCTTGTCACGATTACTATGTATATTACTTAAATAATTATAATATATAGTGAGGTTATAACATTTTTTTATTGTAATAATTGTTATGAATATTATACCGAGCTCCACTCAGAATCAATTTATCGAAAAAAATTATTGATAATATTAAAATTGCTTTCAAATTAAATGAGTACCTATATTTTCTATAAAAATTAAATAAATTTTATTCGACAAATTATTTCTAGTAGGTACATCTACTAGGTAGTCAATTTTTTTTAATAATTAATTTTTCAAATTATATACTTCTAAAGTATTTCTGAATTTGAATAATTGTATAATTTTTATGTCATAAATTACATTATTCCTATAATAATTTTGGTACTGTATAGTGTTATATTTTTAGATAATAAACATATTGCTATTTCCAATACCTAACAATAATAATAAAAATATTAATTAAGGTCAGATGTTTTTGATATTCACATTTCCTATGGCGTGTATCAGCTATACCAGGTATATGAATATAAATAACTAGTTTATATTTTGCAAATTTTAGATTCTGAGTAGGCCGGTGGATCCATGAATACTCGTATATATATCTATATTTTTTTTTTCTGTGAACAAATTTTGGACCAGAAGATTTGATCTAATGGTTATGTATATATTTACCCATTTTCAGTAGAAAATGTAATCAGGACGGTACTTTTAGAAGTTATTTTTCAAATTTTCCGATATACACGTATATGAAAAAAACAGAGGAAAAACTGAAACTAGAAAGACGATAAACGGGTTATTTCGTTCTAATTTCGAAAAAATTAGTTTAGAAATAAAACTAACATAGTGGGTATTCGTGAAATATGTGATCTACCGCATGATTTAGAATGTAATATGTGGTCTACTGTGTACTATGTAACACATAGTTGCAAATCGTAATTTTAATCGCTGAGTTGGCTTACCATAACATACTATCAGTGTGTTTAGTGTCGCACGAATGAATAGTTACCGAAGGGACGAAAATGTGGGTGATATTGAATTTTATTCAATAATTCTGAAACCACTACTTAAGATTTTTTTGTTACAAAAGTATTAATTAGTGCCTAATTACTAAAAATGTACTTAATTACATCAAGTGCAGCACCGATGTATGTAAAAATAAAAAATTAGCTTCAGTCGAAATACGTGAAATCAGAAGTATAAGGTGCTTAAAAAAAGGATTCCAGATATTCAGTCTGTTCGACAAATAAACAAAATTTTACACATACGGATTTAAACGGTCGTTGAATTCAAATTTAACTGTTTCTCAAATACTCGAGTTAGTTTTTTTTGGTCTGAAGATTTACCAATAACTACCGTGTGTCAACTTACTGAACAGTACTGTAGGGGACTGGTTTAATCTTTATCGCGACGTTTGTTGTGCATTGTTACAAAATCGAGAACCTATTGAAATAAACTGTTGAAATTGTCTAATCTTTACTAAGAGGTAGACGTAAATACAAGAGAGGTAGAATGTTATTAGGAGATCGACGAGGTGAAATAATTTCCAAAAATTCAGATTCTGATTAAAACTCGGATAAGGAAAATAATAATAGAAATACGGGCGTCGTGTTTAAGGTCCATGAGTTTAGGCCTCTGTTGTAGAAAAATGGAATCTCAGAACGGCGATCGCCGCGACCGAAACATACTTATTCCGATTATACAGAATGAAGTACTTTCCAAACAAAAATAATGTCTGACGAATGGGCAGCTTACAAAAATTTAACTACATTTGGATACAATATTACGATACCGTAGATCACTCGAAAAATGTTGTAAACCCATCTACAGAAGCGAATACTCAAAGTATTGAGTGTTTTTGGTCAATCTTAAAAATGAAAATATTGAGAAAAATGCACGGGAGGAATTTCGGGTAAAAATATATAAATGTTAGATTCGTAAATTGTACGGTTAGATTTTAAAAATTATGCTATTTTAAGTTTTAATTTGTTAAGTGAAATTTTAAATTAATATTATACTATTTTATTTTATTAGATTTATAATGATTTATTGACAAGCGATTTAATAATAATTTGTATTTGTATTATTGTAATAACAGTTTTATATAGTTTGTAAAATATAGTATATTGTGGTAAGATCACAAGTGAACAACGGTAGATGTTTGTCGTGGCGGTAGATCATAATTATTGCACGTAAGCCACAGAGTGGGATTTCCTAACTCGTTTAATATTTATGATGCGTTGATTTTAACGCAATATTCGAATATTTAAACCCCACAATAGGGTTAGGATAAAATTTAGAGAATATTTTAGTAATTTTTTATAGTTTTCAGATCACTGATTACATTCTTCTTACGACAAAATAATTATTTCGATAATATATTGTAATTGTTAAATAGGTCATATCAAGTATCTCTCCTGCAGATGATGATTATTAGGGTCCGGATGTTACTGAATTTTGAATTTCATATCGCATATTCTATGGGTACGCATATTACAAACAACTAATTAATTCATTTCGAACTATTCTCGTAATTTCGTGAGTAAGTAATGTTTAAACATTTAAATTAATCTGAAAACAATAGAATTTTATTTTTCATTTCCGCAAATCATATTATGTAAATATATATATATATATAGGACATAGAAGACACGTATATTGTACAATAATTAATTTCATTATTTGACATTTTCGAATTTTGTGTGTGTGTGTATTTTGTTGACATAAGATTTTCTAAAAAAAAAAAAAAAAAAAATGGTCAAAGTTTTGTTCTTTTGTAGGTCACGCGGTGCAATTATTTCTGTAGAGCGTTTTGCTCGGTGTCGGCCGGTCTTATCAACGTACGCCTTGTCTGTAAAATTATCGTTATTACAATGGACCGGAGATGGACGGCGCGCGTAATGCTACACAACGGTCGCGCGCGTATATGTACACAGTGTATAGTAGTTAGTAGGCGTTTCACTTTAGGCAGTATTGATTGTACCGCCGCGCGTATTGTATAGTCGCGGAAAAACGGGTCAGGGGGCGGGGGGTTTGTCCGCCGAACGCTCTCGTACCCGACGTGCCGTCACCGACGCGCGATCCCGCGGCGGCGATCGCGGACGACGACGACGACGACGACGATTGCGACGACGACGACGACGACGACGACGACGACGGTGTCCGTCTGCGCCACCCTGCAGGCCGCGCGCGCCACGTGACGACACGCGACGTCCACAGGGCTTTTGCGGTCGCCGTCGTCATCGCCAGCGCACGTGCGTTTCTCATCGGCCACCCGGAAATCACGACGGAAACGCGCGCGTTTCGTCACCTCGCCCGCGCAACGTGCTGCTGCTGTACACGCTCGACCGGCCCAAGGCCTTCTTCCGTTTCCCCCCCCCCCCTCCGCCCCCGCCTTTTTCTTCACTCCTTTTTGCCGGCCATGTCGTCCGTGTCCGCCACCACCGTGTTCGTCGCCGTGGTCGCCGCCGCCGTGCACGGAAAACAGACGACGGCCACCGGATGTTCGCCGTCGGAATTCGCGTGTTCCGCGGCCGCCGACGCCGCGGCCGTACGGTGCGTGCCGGCCGTCAGGTATTGCGACGGCCACCGCGATTGTCCGGACGGATCCGACGAACCGCAGTACTGCACACGTGAGTTTTATATTGATATTATGATTATAATATTATACTTACTATTTATTTATCGGTCGGGCTGTTATTATTTTACGAGTACATTAATATTTTGGCTAACTTCAAAAAAAAAAAAAAAAAGAAAAATGAAAAGGGACGAAAGTTACTATGTATTGGCACGGTCAAAAAGTCAAATTAAATGTTTACAGTTTAAAAAATAAATGTCTGATATCATAATAATGGTAGGTACAAAAGAAATGTATATAATAAAAAAAATATATGTTTATTATATAGGTATTATAATATATTAGATTTGTTTTTAAAATTTAAATTGAAGACTTAGAGAAAAAATTATATCGTTATAGAGGGAGTGGAACTAAATTAAGAAGAATCTGTTTTGGAACCGGTTCATACACTAATACATCGAAGAAAGTACCGGAAACTAATATTGTATGTATTCGAAGAATCACTAAAAGTCCAAAGGAACCCAAACTTCTATTGACTCTTTAATATTTTAATTCAACCCTTTTATACAGAGTGTAACAGAACTAATTGATAAATGCAATTACTTTTGTTAGATTCAATATTTTCAAAAAAATGATTACTCTTGTGCTATCGTTTAAATATTTTAATTTATCTAAAATTGTCAGTAATTTCAAATAAAAAAATTTAATTATATACAAATTGTTAAAAGAGCTGTTTTTGTATCTGATTTTTAGAAACATTTTGGTGTTGAAATTTTTTTCGTAGATTTATTCCTTTTTTTATAATTTTTAGTTTGTAAAAAAAAAATTTGAACATATTTTATTCGTATTTAATATTCAATAGTGTATTAAAATGTTTTTTTTTTATGTTGTTTTAATAATATAAATAGTAATAATTTTGTACCATTTACCAATAAAAATAAATCGATATCCACTACTAATTTTGTTTAACTAACATAAAACGTTTATTAAATTTTCAAAACATTAAATTTTTTTAAAAAATAAATGACTGAACCTTAAAAATTTTCATTACTAAATTTTGCGTACAATTAAAATTTTTTATTCTATCTAATATATTTTAATTACTTCAAAATATTTGAATTCTAGAGTAAAAATGTAAAAATATAAAATAAAAATTGAAAAATATGAATAGAACAAGTTATTGCATTTTATATTTAATATATGTAAAGTAAAAATTTATATCAAATTTAAAAAACTGCTCTAATCATGGAACCAAAACCAAAAGTCCATAAGTCTTATTTGATTTTTTTAAGAACCGAAACCGAAAAACTTTTTATGATTTCAACCAGTCCTGACTCGTTATATTATTGACAATTAATACTTGTTAATATTAATAACTCTATTATAATTAATACAGAATATTTTTAAACTTGATTCAATCTTTTGAACACATTAATAAGAATTGTTAAAAATGAATATTGAAATAGGAATTATTCCTTATCATTGATACCTAAATAAGTACACATATAACTATAATTCGAGTTACCTAAATACAAGATTCGTGTACGTTAATTAAAGTATAAAAATATAGAAAATTAAATAAAAATAATTCTTTGTGTATTGTGTAATAAATATTGCATATTAAATATTATAAACGTTTTAATATATTCTGGAAAATTATAAAATATGATAGAATTCTTTCATTATACATATTAGACAGTTTTAAAAATAATAAAAATATTAGTTATAAATGAACAAATCGTCGGAGCGCGATTTAAATAATTAGGTAAACGTTGTACCTAACGCTTTATTAAAAAACAATCTTAGTGTATATATTATTAAAACCACCGAAATAATAAAAATTCGAGATAACACTGAAGCAGAGGTTAGAAGTTCAATTATTTTTGGTTCGGGTCTCAGTTTAATAAAATAAACATTTTACTTTTGGGTTCCGGTTCATTCAAAAGATAAATAAATAAGGGTAGACAGAGTTTTAAATTATATCTAAACTTAATTAAATGATTTTAATATTATAATAAGTGGTCAGGTTTGTTTAGAGGTTTATCAAATGATTGCAAATTTAAGTTCCGGTATTTTAATTTTTGGGCCATGATCGGTTTCAAAACTCGGTTCTTCTTAATTCGGTTTCAACCTCTACACTACAGCATATATAGGTTTCATGTATTTTTATATTTCCGATAATACGGAGTAATAAATGATTTGGGCTTAAGAGGAGAGTTTTATCTATAACTGTGTAGGAGTCATTTTGGTATTTTAATATCGATTCCAATAATAACAATACAATTATAAAATAGAAAAATAAATTGTTATAACATGTGTCAGCAGATGTAGTTTATAGTTTAAGTATATAAAATATAATAACTTTTCCTCCAACATTTTTATAATAGGTTTTTTTTAGTCCGTAATCACACTCGGTATACAATTCTGTTTAGTCTCGGAGGAGCTGGTGGAAAACTCCTAAAATGTGTGTAAACTCCTATACGGACAAATAACTTCCATACGATATAATGTATAAGCTCCTACACTCGATGGTGGTGTAAGATACTATGCCATCCAACCCCTATACTTCCTAAGAAAACAATAAAATAAATAAAACAAGTTGTATTTAAAAATAACATTTAAGTTTTAAAAAACAAGAATAATCCCAAATAATTTTTTTTTACATTTGAAATTCACGAAATAATTTATATTGCAAGTAAAAGCCAGTTCAGTTTTATTTAATAAAATATCCGATATAAATGTTATTATATACTTGGAATATGCACGTTTATAGCTTATAAGGTTAATTCTGTACATATGTTTTCATCGTTAAATAGATTTTTGAATATTAATAAAAAATAAATGAAAATGATTAAACAGTTTTTGTAAATAGTTAAAAAAAAATGATATCATATATAGTTATATTATATTTTAACAATTTTCTGATCATTAAATCGAAAACTTAATGATATCATTGTATGATAAATGGTGTTATTGGAATTTAAAAAAATGCTACAAATTTTACCCATTTTACTTAACCTAATATTTTAAGAACATTACCTATTACCTCTCTTAGAGTTAACACTATAATCTCGTGTTTTACACGTTATATCCGTGTTGTATATGGGATTACACAATCTCGTTTATCCCCGTTAAAAGTTATGTAGTCGGGCAGAGTTTACATGCGATCCTGATACGGATACTTGTATAAATATACTTGAATGGTAACCATAATGGGTATCCTATGAAATTTATATTATTTTATGGGGAATTTATCCTCTAGAAAACGAAATTCAGTTTTTCTTTTTTAAATACTATAAAATAAACTTTTCAAAATACTTGTTTATGGAAAAAACATCTATTTTTCTGTATTTACTATTATATTATATTACAATACTATTTATATTTTTCACACCTATCATAATGCAGGTAGCATAAACTTGTATGACATATTATTTCTATAATATTATTATGCAGTATTCGAATGCAATCGGAAAAGGTTTTATAAATGTATACATTTCATCATATTTGAATACATTTTCTTTTAAACGTATTCCAATGGATACATATTTTTTTTTTTGCGTTAAAGTATTCAAATACGTACCTATACGTATTTGGATAATTTTCAAATTAATTATTTTTTATTTTTTCTGTAAAAAGGCAAGTGATCAAAGGAATTTCGATTAGAACTTATTCGTATGTACAGTAATTTTCAAACGTCGATTGCGCCGTCAAAACGAGACACCGGCGGCGTCATTATATTGTACGCGTATTAGCTCAGGAAAACGGTTGCAGTTGATTAATCCTATTAAACGAATTCGAAACGACGACCGCCTCCGCCCACAGACCATCTGGTTGAAAACTTTCCGTCGATTAACGTCCCTAGCCCTGTATATATAATAAACACCGCAATCGTTCCTGAAATATCAGTGCGAAATTCCTTCAGAGGAATCTGCCCAATCATTCCACAGTATATAATATATAATATGTCGATGGCGTTTTCACGTATTTTTTTTTTTTTTTTTGTTCTCGAAAATATATTATAAATCTACGGGAGAAAATGTATTTTTACTTTCCGTGGTATCCAGTGTTGCTAAATTCAGTTGGATTTTCGTTGAACAGTATTTTCGCATACATCTACATTAACTGCGTTTCGAGTAAAAACCTTCTGCAGACATTTGATAAGTAAAAAGGGGGATTATGGTAGACAAAATGAATTTACGATTCGTTGCTCCGCATGAAGTCTACGGGGTAATCATCACTCCTGTATTTGCACGTATTTATTTAAAACGATAAGTCAGAGCATACACGGATTAAACGCGGTAATGCGATAGTTTTTTTTTTTTTTTTTTACACAAAATACATTGTTCGAGTATTTCAATAGACGGAAAGCAAGGATAACGCAGTAAAACTAGTGTCTCAATCAATATGTTTTTGAGATTTAAGTCCAGAATTGCTAAAAATATTATATAATGCACTAGTTATATCATTATCCTATTGTATATCTTTGTTTAACCGTGAAAAATACATTTTCAAGGGATTTATGTAGTATTATTACTTTTATAAAATGAAATTTTAATTCAAAGTTGGTAGCAGAATATTATCAACGAATGTGTTAACAAAAAATTAAAATCTGAATTGGCAAACGCCGGAATTTTTCTTATAAATCGTTGACACTTAATTAATTAATTAATTAATTAATTCCGTTGCTATTATTATAATTATTATATTAAGTGGTTGTATCACTTGTCACGCCCGTATTACAAGTCTCTGCCTATATAACATCCGCTATAATTGTAATGAATGCATGGTACGCAGAGCTCAAATTATGAGGTCTTAGTTGAATTCGGATTCTAAACAGCTATTATAAAATTTAAAGGGAAAACAATTTTCTGAGGCTTGATGAATCGTTATTTACAAAATATAGTCTGACAAAGAGAATGCAGATAATTGAAACATCAAAAACTGAAAACACAGTAACTTGTTTGATATACCTATAATATATCAAGCCCTCGAAAATATTATTTTCTTTAAATTTTATGATAGGTAATTAAACTCTAAATGTGATTATAAAATTCCACTAGAACTGTTTGTGGGGAACATATTAAACTTGAAAATTTTAAAATTGATAATTATTACAAATTAGTTGTAAAATAATGTCATCAGATAAGATTTGGTCTGCCAATGTCGGGCACCAACTTCTCGCTGACATACTTTTACAGATCGTCACACCTAAATGTTGTCTCTACATAGCAATATAGAAAGATAATCATGCGACGCAAGTCTTAAAAGTTAGTGTTAAATTTAAAGTAAATTTAGAGTTTAAAGTGTGTAAACATGTTTAAAAAGTTTAAAGATAATTGGTTTATTTTCGAGGGCAATTCATGTGCTTTTTATATAATATTTTCTGAAAAAATGTTACAAAGTTTCAAGCTTTCAAATTTTTCAATTAGCTATAACTTTTTTGTTTTACGTGATATATAATATTAAAAAGGTATGAGATGCCCTTGAAAATTATACCCTCATCGAATTCAACAATTAGTTTTTATAAAATCTAAATTTAACCAAAACGTTACAATTTAAGCACTGTTATTTTGCTATATTTCCGTTGGCTTATAGACGGAGGCATGCAATGTAGAAGTAACCGTTCTGTTAAAAACTCTTTCCGTGCCCTTTTCAAAACAAACCCAATTTCGTTAAAGGTCGAAAATTCTAACTAAATATTTTAGTTACACCAAAAGCTCACACTTTGTTACATATTATTGCATTTATTATACAAATCAATACCTATGCCGAGAATAATGTTTTAATATCTAAAGTCCTAAGGATTATAGACAATTTTATGATATTCAAAGTAGTCTCTAAAGCCTTTAATGTATAATTTATTCGTAAATAGCTAGCAATAAGTTGTGTAGTAACGTGTTTAAAAGTTAAGTAATATGTTATAATTTTAAATAACTTTTAACTGAGTTATTTTTAAAACTCACTAACTAAATAACTTAACAAGTTACTTTTTACCACAATGTAAAAACTTAATCTGTAGTTATTTATTTTATTAAATGAAGTTATTTATTAAAGCTATTTTATATAATTATATTACGAAAAATTTATTTTTTTTTGTTTCTCTTAATATTTTATTGTGATAATCATAGTAGTCGTATAAATTAATCTTTTAATGTGATATTATTTTTTATAAGTACTCTTCATATACCAAAATTTCGAAAATCAAATTTTTTTTATTGAAATTTAATAAATAATTTTTTTGAGCAAAATAAAAATATTAACTTTTTATTAATAACTTATCTTGCCCAGCCTTGTTATAGCTGGTCATTGTGAAGTATCTATAAAACCAATAATAACATTAATGCGAGTATGATTTTCATATTTTTCTATTCCATTAACTTCTTCGGAATTCATACCATAAATTAATACACATTATATGTATAATATTATAAATTAATTACGAACAATTTTATATTAATAACGAAAAAAGTTCGTTCGCAGATGTTGAAGAGTGTCGACATGTTGAAACTATATATATATAACCGACTACATTATTTTGAATATATAATGTTAGTATTTGTTTTAATCGTTTAGTGAGTATTAAAACCAGTTTTGGATATAAAATTTAATAATAACAATATAAATTAAATTAAGTTTATGGAAGGGAGGGGCAAAAAATAAAAAATAAAAAATGATAAATAGCCAATTCAAGAAAAGCTTTTTAAAATATAAATAATAAAATATTTTTACATTATTATTATTTATTATATATTTCAAATATCAATACGTTCGTATAATTGATATTTTTTTTTATTGATTCTTTATACGTTAGTATGGTAGTATATTATAATATATTATGTATAAATTAAAAATATTCAAAGTTTAAATCAAATTTTTTTTATTTAACTAGAATATTTTTTAGATACATTTTTTTGATGGATCATGCCATTTTATCCGTTATTGAACAAATTGATTTAGATTTAGATTTTTTATAATTAAAATTATAAAAATTATAAACCAAAATGTGGTTTTTAATAGAAATCTTTTCTGTGGAAATTTAACCAATTGATTTCCTCTAACTAAAGATTATGTGAGTCTTGCAAATCTGGTAAATTTAGAAGATATAATAGATAATAATTAACAGAGTTTAATTTTCATATGTTAAGTTATATGTGTATAGTATAATATTTGCCATATTTTTCAGTTTTAATCGAATATTACTTTTTTATTATTTCTATTTTACATTCCTATAATTAGATAAACCGGTTATTTGAAATATAAACCCAAGTAAAATCGGTTTCTACTTTGGATGAATTTTTCACTTGAAAATTATTTGATTTTATAATCCCACGAAATTTAATCCTGCATAGTGGATACGCATCTCCGGGAATTTACAATCGCCCAAAATTTAATATCATTAAATCCATCGTTTGGTCGGTTTTTTACACGATTTTTATTTGGAAAATGATAATATAAATCTACAGAATAGCTGTAATACACTATTATTTTTATTATTATTCCTCCAGCTAACGCAGAATTTCGATATGTGCACTTCTATATCGTTTGAGATCGGTTTTCGTTTAGATTTTTATAATACAGCTCGAGAACGTCACAAATATGACCCCGTAATTGCCCTTCTTCCACTCCCTACACATTTATCTGAACTCGAGAGTCGGAAAATTATATTTTTACAGTGTAATATAGTAAAGTGTATAATATTATATATAGATACTTATAATTTTTAACCGACAGCTAATTAAAAATAACATTGTTAGTGCGTTATTTAACGAATTTCGAAATTGGAGCAATTTAAATTGAATTAATACATATAGTTTTGGCCACTTTTGAGAGCTATTTTCTTTTGTAATATTGAAAATATAATTGTATATTTGAGTTATTTCATGGACTAGCATGGCGTGTCATTTTTATTTTTTTTTTAATGTCTTATCATATCGAATATTGTAAGATCGAGGAATATATTTTTCCATTATAAAATGTATAAATTGACGTTATAAATAATTATGCAGTAATAGAAATTATTAAGATTGCTTTCAACAGACAGGAACTGTTCTCGAAAATGTATTATTCTCGATGAAATCACCGCTAGTATGCTGTGACCTTCCGGTTCCGGTTTCAGTAATTTAAATTTAACTTTTTGGTTTCTGGCTTCGATTCCTTCTGTGTTTAAAATTATAGAATAAAGAGGTTCCTGTAGTAGGTTTCGGTTAGAGTATTGAGTATAGTGATAATATGCGTTTAAGGATTGATGACAAATTTGCATATAACTAATTAGATAAATAATCTACAGTTCGATAATTCGTGAATTTTTGAAATCAAAATGAATGAAATTAAAATAAACAAATAAAAGTAAATCATTTTTGTTAGTCTACATTTAATCGTAAATTTTTTTCGGAAATGTTATTATTTCATAACAAACAAATTAATTCAATCGCCGACCATCAGGTAACTACAGATAATATAAGTTCTTATTTTCATGTAAATTTTAAATCACATGTAATAAATAATGGTATTTTATCATATAAATGTTATATTAATACATGGTTTCATATAACACTTGGTGCATCAGAATCATATTCGAATTTATACGTTTATACGAGCGTATAAACGTATAAAATAGATTTCAATTTTGCCTGTTTAGGCGACACTTATCCGCAAATGTTTCACGGCGGTATAAATATTAATATATTTTATACAAAGGTTAGGTATCTCAATAAAGTTTATATAATATTAATAATTGTAATCGCTTTAAAGTCCGTAAGATAATATTACATTCCACGCGAGCACTGTCAGTATTCTAGTTACAAAGTTCATCTATATCTCTTTACCTCGTGGCCCGGTGTACCCTATACCCCGTTAAACAATATCAAAAAACTGTTTTAAAAGAAAATATCTGACATATACAATTTTTGAAACTGGGGTTTGCATTGTGAAAATGTCAAATTTCTATAGATCGTTCCGATCTATCGTTTTACATCTATCGATATTAATTTTTCATTTAATATATACTTACAGATGCGAATATTACGAAAAAATACGTGTTTTTAAAAGCTATTTTACATTAAAATTGGGTATTTGAATTGCAATTCGGGGATCATAATTAAATTTAAAAAATATGTTCATTTTACAATGAAAAATACTTCTTTAAAATTTAAAATCAAAGCCTGGTTTTTTCCCGTTATTGCATAAATATTTCCTTCAGAAACTTCAGGTTTTATGTGTGGCAAAATCAATTGTTGATGTTTTACTCTTTACATATACTCAATTAATATTTTTACCAGTGGCTAAAAAATTTAGGAAAACGGCGTTGGAAAATATTACACATAATTTGACATACAAAATACAAAGATGGTTTTAAAGTAAAAATTAAAAATAAAAATGATACAATTGTCGAAAAATGAAAAACCATCATGAGCCAGTAAGTACTTAATTCTTATGTGTATACTTCTTATAGGGCTTAAGATAAATCAGGATTTTATATGGTATTAAAAACTTGAATGAGATTGACTTGACTGAATTAGGTATCACTAATAAATTAACCTAATAAAAATATTACATAAAGCTTATGTGTAAGTTTATTGGCCATCTATCACATTAATGGGTTTATAAATAGAAAATATAAAAAAATGTACCGATCAATATTGTAATAATTGTTTTTAATATGGTACATAATAAAAAGTAACTATGCATACGGGCATTAAAATATTATTTATTTAGATTTATATGTGATAGAAACATATTTATAAAGCTAGAAGAGTACTTTCTAAAATTTCTAAAATAAAAAATATGTCATCTTATTATACTTCTGGGCCTAAATTATAACTCAAATATTAATAATAATGAAACGCTCGGTTCTATAACACATTTTGATATAACGTTTGATTTTATAACACAATATTTTATTATAAGTTCAAGATGTCTAGATGTTATAGATATATTAGGATAAAATGCGTTTTGTATATTATTTAAAACGTATAAAATAGATTTTTAGTTTCATTCAGTGGTAGGAACATTGAATTTTTTGAAGTTAGGGTTCCAGTATTTGTCGTAAGTATAATAATAATATTTTAAAGTTTCGATTCTATAAACAAAATGAAATAATAGTTCTGGGTTGAGATTTGGTTACAATATATTTTTGAATAGGATCTAAATTTCCACTAAATATTAAATAATAAATGTTAAACTATAATAATGTAATATTAAATTTTTAATAAGGTTTCGAGTTCCTTTATATTGCCTTCACACAGTTACAATTTTAAGTTCCAATTTCAGTTTTGGTACCGATATATTTTAGTGTAATAACTAATTCGAAAAAACTGGTCGTTAGAAATTCAGTCCCAATCTCCGATTACGTTTGTTCGTGAAATCATTTTATCCGAAAATGTTCATAGCTGTATGAAAAATAATGTATATTTTATACAATGGTGAAACCTATATATATATTATTAACTTTAATCACTTTAAATTTCGACTAACTTGCGATGTAATTAATGGTCGTAAATTATAATAATTATACCATCTCATAAAATGGACGTTGGTCAAAAACTATTATCATCTACTTCACCTATACAGTATACCTATATAATAAGTAATAACGCACATCAGTTGGAAAATGTTTTGTGAATATTATTAATTCATTCAGTGGACATGTACAGTTTTACATATTATATTATTATTACCATAATAATACGAGTATAATACTACAGATTTTGCGATGCATAATGAGGTCATGTTACACGCACGAGAGTTGTATAGCGCAAAAGTTCGAGGAAGGAAGCTTGCGGTGAAAATTTATAGATTTTCGGCGACCACTCGAAATATTTTAGCGTTTATATAAACCGTATACATATATATTATACACTAAACAGAGTGCCACATCACAAGAATTCACTCGTTATTGTTGTACTTATCTAAAAAATGATTTTTTTTTTTTAATGTTAAAAATTATACACTTATTCGTGTTGAATGAATCGAATAGGAGTTTTGTAGTAAAGAAGTTTTTGACGGAAATTCATTCTAGTTTATATGTTTATTTAAACAGGTTATTTTTTTATTTTCCCAATATTTTCCTTAAGCGTTAAGAAAAACTACATTTTATACTGCGTATGCATTATGACTTGGGCCGAGCCCACACCAAAGAGGCCAGGTGTGTTGCGTTGCGTTGAGGTGTAAAATAGGCGATTTTTAATCGGTAGTCTATTCCGTGAACCCTGTAGATTTTACTCACCGTCCGTATCTATTACACTGAAGTATAGTAAATATATTGATATTTAATACTTTTAAAAAAGAGCTTTATTGATAAAAAAATTATTTTAGTTGGTTATTTACTAAAAAAAATTACGCTGAAGTTTCGCTCAGAATCGTTTTATTGAGAGAAATAATTAAAAATTTACTTTTAAATCCAATACAACCGCAATAAGTATTCTATCCGATAAGTGAAATGCATCCACCCCTACCGAACGGGATTATATATTTTTTGATTTACTGAAAAAAAAAATACCGGTGTAGTATTTATACCAATATTTACAATAGGTAAAACAATATATAAAACATTTTTCTATTCATTTATTACAAATTAAAAATATAAATATACTATGGTTAAAAAACCTAAAAATACATTTAAATTTCTTACTTATTCTTAGTAAATGAAAAGCACCGCACTTGAGTCTTAAACTTGAACACGTTTACTATTATACATTGTATAATAATAATATTGACAATGAAAAAATAAATCTTTTTATACAGAAAATGTTTTTAAATATATACGTAAGTACTTCATCTTCTTCTTCTACTGACATTACTACTCTCTAAGAGTTTTTGCATCACTACTAAACTTTCGTATTCATTTATTATGCAAATACTAATAGGGTTATTGTTGATGATCAATATTGATATTCGTTCGGACATTGGGTTAAAATATTTAATGTATGGTACTAATGTCTTATGAACTTCAAAACCACTACTGAAATGGTGTGTATGGTCTCTATTCCAGAAAAATAAATTGTGTACTCTTCAATAGTTAGTTGTCCTACTCCCAACCATCGTATTTTTTGGGTGACCGCTATTTCGATGTTGTAGATGTTTAGGACATCGGCTACATTTTAACTTGCACTTATTTTATACAAAAATTGTCACGTTTAATGTCGCAATCTTGAAATCAGTATTCCGTTTTCAAAATCTAGTTTTAAATTCATGTAATCCTGTCCGAGTTGTAGTTGATTTCATAACAAGGTTATTTTTAAAAGGCAGGGTTGTTAGCCCTGCGCTTAACCCTCATCTGGAGGACCAGGGTACCCCAACTAATAAAGGTCAGGGCAGGACTATTGTAATGCACTATTGTGCATTGCGCGATGGGAGCGCTACATTCCTTACATCTAAAAAATGCAAAATACAAAAAAAGTATACTTAAAAGAGGTATTTACATGAAAAGTATTTAATTACTTAATTTATATACTTCAGTTTGTATTATAATATACATTATGTGTTGTATGTACGTAATATTGAAAATAATTGCCTATAATAATAATTAAGACGCTATATTATATAATTCCGCAAGTTTGTATGTTTGTTTGTTTGTTTGTTGGTCCGACTTTAATAAAAATAATTACTATTCAACCGATCGATACAAAATTTTGCATACCTGTTCTCCGTTATCCGGGGCAGGTTTTAGTAACATTTTGAAAAAATAAATTCAGTTGCTGTAAAGGGAAATAATCAGAACAATACATTACTACAAATTGTAATGAATACAATTATTTTGTTAATTATCCAAATACCATATGATTACTAATTAATAATTGTAGTAATAATAAATGAAAATTATAGGAATAAATTCAATAGATTATCTACTTAAAGATCACTTATGGATTGGAAACAATAAAGATATTAAAAATCCGTCCCCGTAGTAGAATGAAATTAGACGAAAACATTAATTAATAGATAATCGTGGAAATTGAAAAGATAATTTTGCTATCCGATGAAGTCAGGTAATAACAGTGAATTGTGATGAATTTCATATTTTTATAATCTCCATTACAGTAATTAATAATTATAAATTAGTTTGAATAATAACTCGATTATTTATGTATTGATAATGTATTTGGGCATGCGCCCTATAATAACATGGATATACAAAATACAATTGATATTAACATATTATGTATAATAGTTTTACTAATCTACTTAAATTATTAACTTAAATGATATGATTCTATAAGAGGAAGGAAGGACCATCATTGGCTTAAGATTTTAAATTCCTAATAAGGTTCATTGATCATAAATTTGGTAATGAAATGAAGATCATAAAAAAGAGCAGTAGTTCGAATGGAACACTTCTATTTTCTATTTTTATATTAGAATCTAA
Organism: Pemphigus obesinymphae; assembly: GCA_025469235.1. NCBI lineage: Eukaryota > Metazoa > Arthropoda > Insecta > Hemiptera > Aphididae > Pemphigus > Pemphigus obesinymphae. Next base: position 64,481 of record JAIPRL010001370.1, on the reverse strand, counting down.
TTTATTGCTAAGTAGTCCATTTAGGACTGTAATACCCGTAGTAGGACTATGTTCAGCCAAGGATGCCAAGCCAAGAATATTAGTAACCGAGGAATAATTATGAGACTCACAAGGAATACGCGGAGTGAAGGACTTGCGATCCACAAGAACCTTCCCTGGACGCTTTCGAGTTGCTTTGAACCACTAGCAGTACAGGGATTCCATACTCGATGATCGGGCAAACGAGAGCATGTATTTGATATAAATATAGTAGATGGAAACAGAAAAGATTTATTTCGATATCAAAAATAATATTGACCATTTATGGAATTTACGAATACCATTTGTAATGGCATAAGGCATGTGGAAAGGTGGAAATAGAAATTATATAATGAAAAAATATTTACATTTCTTGGATTCGCTGGTAATTTTGAGATACGTCTTAATTATATTAATGATAACAATAAATAATAAACAATTATAATCATTTAAAATATAAATTTTCTTACTAATATTTGGAAAGTGTCTATTTTCGTAAAATATATATAGTTGATATATTAATATTATTTGTCATATGTGTATATTTAAGAATGGAAAATGGATATAAAGATTAAAATCATGGGCAGAACCGGATATTCTGGCCAGCTGTATTATAATAATTAAATTCATCTAACAATTCTAGGAATCTCGGACGTCCATATGATTTTTCGCAAACAAATAATATTTTTATTGACTTTTTTTAAAATTTTATCACGGTTTTGGCTTCGAGATAATTTTACTTCTGCTTTTGTAATTTTAAGTAATTTTTAGTATATTTTTCACAAAATAAAAATAAAAATTACGATTTTATTTTTGATTCAATTATGTATTGAATTTTACAACCAGTATACTAAGTCCGGCAATATTATAAAAATGTGTTTCTATCGTATACAGCTACAAATCTATATGGAATCTATACTTTACTAATTTGAATTTTGCGATTTTTATTTTTATTTTTTATTTATCGATATTTTTATTAATTCACATTTAAGGTAAAATTTCTGCATCTTTTATACATGCAGTAATTTTTAGCATCTTAAAATTCTTTGGTTATTATTTTCTATTATTAAATTACTTTTAGGAAATTCATATCGGCATTATTGACATATATTAAATCATTTACACTTATTTTGAAGTCATTAGATCTTATTAGATCATCAACTTTTCAATCCTACTAAATACGAATGATAATAAAACCATATAGTCTGTTTATTTAGTTAATCATTAAAACTCGTAAAATCAATGACTTGACGTAATTTTTCAAAATGTTCAGACTATTAAACTCATATAAATTAAAATGTAAATCTTTTGCCCAACTATTTATACCGAATAGTAATAATCAGAAAAAAAAAATTATATTATACAAACTAAATGTTTACTTTTATATAGAAGATAATAATATCACAACGAGTGGGATATCCTCGTGGGACATCCTGTATAATAATATGGAGTTATTACACACAAACTCGGATGGAGGATAGAACCACGGCGGCCATATTATACCGTATAACGGGCGTTTGGTAACGAAATGTGTTGGAAATAATATAATATATTTCACTGTATAATGTTTGGTGGTCCACCACGAGGGAAAATATTTTTAACGAATCAATAACGTATATACGCTATATTTTATATTGTAGTCCTATACATATATGTGTATATTGTATTATACAAGCGTGTCTAATTTAATTTACACGAATATAATGCGGAAAAAATCGTCCGAAACTGCCGAAATTTTGACACGATAAATTCGTGTGTTATATAATGTCAGAATTTAATGTGCCCGCGAGAGCAATATTTTTTGCCAGTTTTTACTTTCTAGGGAAATCTAAATGCTCGGAGATTACACAAATAGACGTACGAAATATATAATATATAAAAATATATACACACAGAATCTGCTCGCACGCAAACTTTATACCGCATCGGTTCTTCTCTAGCCTGTGTTACCATCACACGCCATTTTATCCTGTCTAGTGTGTAAATCGACCGCAATCGTTCTGTGATAATTGTATCTACTCAGCTAGAAAACGGTATAGAAAAAAACAAAATGTTCTTTTCAACACTTTCAAAAAGTAAAACTAATGTTTCTATATATTGAAATATATATAATGTTATAAATTATATAATCCTTAGAAAAAATCTTCAATATATAAACATTTAGCCGACATAAAAAAAAAAAAAGGATCATAAATCCGATTATTTCAAATCAACTTTATGAAACTGGCTATTATATTAGCGCTTTTAAAACGGGTAGCTAAGGTAGGTAAGCTAAAAATGACATTTGTGGGTCTATTAATACAGAAAATACAAAAAATGAAAAGTTGTTACTTGTTCTACTAATATAATATGATTATAAAATATAGTATCGATTTTTAAAATACTAACCTTTCATTCTAAGCTAACAACTTTACAAATAGTTATTATACGAGTATATAATATAGGACATGGGTAAAACCTATATTACAATATGAGTAAAGTTTTAAAATTATTTTTTAAATATTATATATTGAACGTTAACATTTTTGACCAAAAAAAATCCCAAAAACATTATTAGAATATTATTTTAAGAGGACATAATTTAAGAAAGTGTCGTATGTACAATTTTCTTGTATAAGCATTTTATATATTTATCAACTTACAAACGTGTTAGAAATACCAAATAAAAATCAAATTATAATTAATAATAGGTATTTAATCTAGTTTCGTACGTATTATTTTTTTAATAGATTCTTTGTTTAAGATGTATAGTTATTTAAAATAAAATCGAAAATTTTCATTCATTTATAACTCATAAAATGTGTAAAAATGCACATATCAAAAATCGGCTATTAGGGCTCTAGATAATTTTGTTTTTTCCTTTTCTAAATTCTATAATTTTGTTTTTAAGTTGGTAAAAATGAAAAAATCATAAATTTAAAAATACATTTAAATATTTTAATTTTTCTAATTAATTCTTTGAAATTGCCTATAGAAAACCTACAAAAAACCGTACGTACGACATCAGTTAGGTATTATAATATATAGTATAATGTATAGTTAATAGATACATTTTCACATTGTGTAAAATGTAATTTTCAATAAAAATACAAAAACGCATTTCTTCTAGAGAGTTATTTTATGTATTATCTTAGATCAATATTTAATATTTACGTTATTTAAGTTAATTTATTTAGATCAATTCATTTCATAAAAATTATCGGAATTTTGAAAACCAAAAACACCCACTTCATTACAAAAGTTTAACAAATATTTCGGTAATCTATAGTAAATTATTTAATATTTTAAACTATTTTACCTAATTATAACTAAAAGCATTTTGATTTTTTATAAGTACGACTGCAGTTCGAGTATAAAAATATTTGATTTTTGTTTTTTGAAGTTTCAATAATAATCAAATAAATTGTTATAGAGAAAGAAATACTATTAACTTTTAACTTAATTCAGTAAGTATTTTTAGGGTTTTAAATAAACCTAAAACATATTATTGGAATATATTAATTTTCATTTTTTTTTTATCTAAACCCAAAATGAACTTAAATTTTTAAACTAACTTCGCTTAAACATATGTAAATACTTTTTTTTATCAAAATGTAAATGATGATTTAAAGATGTAAATTTTCACAATTTTAATGATAATATATGATATTTACCACGAGAACGCCTGATAAAAATATAAAACTGTTAAAAAAGAGTGGAAAAACTTACATATAATACTATAATATATACTTATACCTAAAATTTTTTACGTAACGTGGTGTTAAGAATGTGTTTTTTGTTGATATAATTTTTTTTACCGATTCAATATGTTTCTAATAATCTACACAATTAGATCGTGTTTTTAAATAGGATTATTGCGAAGTAAATAGAAAAATTTTTAATATATTAATGGCATTTAGCATAAATTATAAAACGACTGCGCGCGGGTATTACATAAGCCGTACTTTACTACTACTTACTTTATTCTTAAGGATGCCCCGGTAAAAATAATTTGTTTTTTAAAAGTATTTATTATATACAAACATTTTTAGCTGCGATAATTTTATAAATCTGCATGAATGAATAAAAGTGGCTTTTAGCTATACTTGTATGCGTGTATTCGACTAATAAACGCATTTATGGCTTATCGTGGTTTAGAAAACGTTCAATGACTTAAATCACGTTTCTTATTATTTTAACGAACTCGGATATCGATTATCTTTTTTTAGTTCTTTTTTACGCTATCCTATCGTACCTGTTTAATATATATATATAGCTGATGTTTATTCGACTGCTTAAGTCGTTTTTCCAATGGTTTCATCTATATATATTTCTTAATAAAATGGCGTATATTATAATATATATATTTACAAATATATAAGTTATCCTTAAATGTATACATTGTATGTTTTTATTTCTTTCAGTGTAATCTAAATAATAAATTAGATATGTAATCTCAGGTATAGTTTAAGGCTTTCGGGTAGATACCTTTTCAATTTATATTTCAAAAATGCTATAGGTACTCATGAAAAACATTTGCATACAAGGTACATATTATAATATGTACGAGTTACGGCACTTGCTTAAAATTTTGAATAATTATGAAAATCGCTCATTACCTATAGATTTAGTTATTTCATTGTAATTATTCAGAAAATACATTTTTCTGATGATACCAGGCATTTTCACTGATCAAATATTTTTTTAGTGCAATAAAACATATAGTGAATATTTTTAAAAAATATGTTGATATTATTTTCGAGTCGTGTAAAGAATTTCCAAAATCTGAAATATTTTTGGGTTTTGTTTTATGATATTAATTTTATTCACTTTGTTTACCTAAAATCAAATAAAAATTATTGATTTTATCGTTATATTAAAGAATTGTCAATTCCATGATCCAATTTTAGAGAAATTTATTAATATAGTCACAATTAGTGATGACAATTTTCATAAACAAATTTTTTTTGGGAACATTTTCAAAAAGTTGAAAATTTTTAAAGCAAGTGTAATTTTATTATTATATACTCTATAATTATTTTATTAATACTTTATTATGATGTACATTATTATTAAATACTTTTAGTTATTTAATAATAAAAGTACAGATATTTTAAACTTAAATTTTAATACTATATGTTATTATAAGTTTAAACAACTTTAAAATTATTATTTCAGGAATAAATATACCATAATTGATCACAAGTAGTAAAATATTAAGAGTAAATGATTTAAAATTCGTAGAAAATTATGAACAGTACGACCAATCATTAGATCCTCATATAATGAAATATTAAAAAAAAAATAATAATAATCAACATTTTCAAGCTTTATTCACAATAATAAACAACAATAGGTACTATTGTTAAATAATTATACTCATTTATATTTATATAAAACTTTCAATTATGATTTGGAAAAACCGGAAATTTTATTACAACAAAATAATTGTTATTTTTATTGTTTATTAATAATTTAAAGAGTGTGTTCTGTATCTGTAAATATTCTCTTTTTGCCGATGATTTAAAAATGTACATGGTAGTGAAATCCTTAGAAGATTGTAGGATGCTGCAAGATCATTGTTCACTTTTTAAATTGATGTATACATAATTATTTAAAAATTAATATTGATAAATGTGCTCAAATATCCTTTACTAGAGTTTTACCTCCATTTATGTATAATTATTCTATTGATGACCAAATGCACAAGTTAGTATCTTCTATTAAAGACTTAGGTATCATTCTATTTGCTGATCTTTCTTTTTCGGAATATATTTCATTTATTTATAGTAAAGCGATGCGCATGTTAAGGTTTATCAGACGTCATTGCTGGAATTTTAAAAATATTCAATGTTTAAAAACTTTATATTGTTATCTGGTATTTAGAATATGGGTCTATAATATGGAATCCATTTCAGCTGGGTCATATATGTCGTTTAAATAACGTACAATCCTACTTCTTAAGATATTTATCTTATAAGTTTATGATGAATTGTCCTATAAAAGAACTTGCTTTGAAATTAGGTATACACTCACTTTCTTCCAGACGTAAATTTAATAACGTACCATTTATTCTTAAAATGCTAAATTCTAATATTACTCTATATTTAAATTACCTTTTATGAGTCATTCCTCTCATAATCTTATAGTTTTAATCAACCTAAAAGTCGTATGGTTCGACCTTGTAATAACCTTGATGATTTTGATTTAAATTTTCATAATGAATCTAAACTTCGGCATAAATGTTTAAATTTTGAATAATAAATTGTTTATATAGATTTGTTTTTTTTTCATATTTAAAAGTATTGTTAATTTTATTATATTAATAGTTTTACATTATTTTAATATTTTATTTATTAGCTATTATATTATTTATTCTGAAGTTAAATTGATATTATAAGCTACACTATGTTCACTCTTTGCCCTTTTGGGCGTCAATAAACAATATAAACATAAACATACACTATATTTATTGATTTAAGCAATTTGGAAAAATCTGGTTAAAAAGTATTTTAAGTTTGAAACCACTATATTTGAGAAGTTTAAGGTTTGTAAAACTGGTTTTAAATTTCCATAATTATCCTTGTATCCTCTTGAATATTCCTCCTTTCTGGTTATACCAGCATCCCCTGATGAGTAACTGTTCAGAGACACTGCGTTGTTCATTAAATTATGTATATTCAATGATCATTAATTGTTAATATATATAGAGAACGATTGAGGATATACATAGAATTTTATATATCGAATGAAATACTATTGTAATTGTAACTTTCGGAAACGATTAGAACACATGAATTTTATTAAAAATTGCATAATACGTAGGCAGGTACTTTTAAGTTTTAATATTTTCCAGATAAAAATTGTGCTTTATGACAGTAATATAGTATCATACTAATGAACTACAAATTTATTAATAAATAACAGTAAAATATTTAATCCGGTAACTAAGTATATGAAAATCATTTAAGCTACAATCTGTTGGAATTTGTGACGAACTCATATTTTTATTTGTAATTTATTATGGAAATTAATTCATAATTCATACTGTTATTTTTGCATATAAAAACTTAAATTTAAACTAAATTAAACTAAGAAGCGAACATTTTTTATTTATATTATATTATTATATTTCAATAATCCAGTATCTTAGATAAGTTCCAGAAATGGGTGCGCGTGTTATGATATAATATTAGGTTTAAAAACGATTATTATTTTATATTAAAAAAAAGTGGGTTTTAGCAAACAACTTTTCGTAAGTTTTCATTTTATTTTTTTTAAACAAATTTATAAAATGACATATTAATATTTGTGAACATTATCTAACGGTATATATATATATATATTTAATATGTAAAGTATAAATTTAAATATTTAGCATAAATAATAGGTACAGTATATAATAATATGTCTTTCATTAAATATTCATTTAGTATGTATTTTAAAATATTTTATACATAGTTTTAATGTTTAATTTAACAATTGTAAACATACAATTTAACCGTTTTCTGGCTGTTTTTTTTTTTCAAGAAAATAATGAAAATTTAAAATCTTACTGTTCTGTACACAAATAACTTAAAAGGCCGATTTAAATATTTCTAATTCACTATTGAGAATTTACGAGTATTTTCTAGTTAATAAGGGGCGGTAAACTTGTGTATTTAGATATGGATTTAGTGTTTTTAATTTTCTTTACATAGTGGTACAGCGCCTGTCTATAAGGGTTTTAAATTGGAAACAAATGATATTTTTAGAGTGACATTTCTTTAATTTGCCGATAGTACCTGTTCAGAATTCAAAATGAAGGGACTGAAAAATAAACATTTAGAGATTGTGTATGTGCGACTGGAATGTAAATACTTACTTGAAAGGTTTTTTATATATAGGTACTCCGACTTACACGGATCGTTTAAATTGATCGAAGTGGATTTATAATAATTATATTTATAGACTATAGGTACCTACCTACGATATTATCTGCAAACAAGTTTATAAAAGGTTAAAGTATGAGTATTCCAGTAAAAGCTATTTATTAATTGTATTTTGATTAATTTTTAACTATTTCAGACAAATATTAGGTATTCTTATCAAGTTGATACCTGTGTGCTTTTTCCTAATTAGTTGTACCTATAATTAAATAGTTTTTTCTGTGTAAAATAACAGAAATATTATTATTATTATTTATTTAAATTTATAATAACAATAATGTTAAAATTTTCTTGATTTAGAGTCAAGACGTAACAATGTTAGGAATATGAAAAGGTTCTGAATAGATTTATATGCAAATGTAAAACGATTTAGTTATTTTGTCTGCGTCATTTCATCTTAAAATAGCTTGAAGCCAGTCGTATAATCAACTGAGATATGAAACTTTGATTAGCGAACGGTATAAGTAAATACCTATCTATACGATAATTTAGTTAAAACCAGTGGCGTAATTATGGGGGGGGGGATGTGGATGATATATCACCCCCTAGACCGCTTTTTTTTACTGTGTTTTTTTACTTGTTTTATAATTGAAGTATAATTCATATTTTATATTACCGATATTTCCTGTCAAGTTTTGATTACGCGTTCTCTCTATAGATAATAATAGTATTCCATATATAGGTAATACAGATTACGATATTAATAAATTATAGGTAAAACTCATTGTGATACAAATTATAGTTTCTAAATTTATCTGTTCGAAATTATCCAGTAAAATCTGATAATATAGTATGATAGGTATAGGATTCTGTGATATATCGATGCAATTAATAAATAAGATGGGTAAAATCTGTGAATGCATACCAATTTTGAGCGTTTCAAATTTTCATTTGTTTGGTTGATGTTTTTTTAATTTTTGTGAATAATTTCATCCACATCAAATAATAAAAACTAGTTTTCGGCTATTCCCTGTAGTAATTCTAAAAGAAAAAAAAAGTAGAAATAAAATACAAAAATGAATTAACCGTATCCGAACAATCATATGGGCTATTCATCTGTTTTAATTACATGACTAAAATCACTGAAACAGCTTAATGATTATATATATTTAAATTTATTATTATAAAAAAGTTTTTATATAGCTTTATAAGCGAACTACAGGATTGGTTTATAAACCATAAATCAGTTTTTAATGGTATATAATAACTACAAATTTTAATTAAATTATTTGTAATATAATTTTTATTGGATACAGGTATTTCATAAACTATTTTTACCACGATTTTATCAATTTAACAGTTAATTTTTATTTTCTTAGGATTTGAATGCCACTTTAATAATTAAAAATTTTAAAACTAATTTCCGAAGAAACTAATGAGTGTAATAAGCTTGTTGAATATTACAAACCAGAGATCGACTAACATGAGACATTATGAATTATAAATGAGGAGAAAAATTTGACTGATAATTTAAATATAAAGACTCCACTAGAAACCTAGAAAACTGGAAATATTAATATAATTTATTAGATACCTATAAAATTGTTTTTTTTTGTGTCTTGTGACAAATATTCATATTACCCCCCGCCCACCACCAAAAAATGGCCCTAGTTACGCCACTGGTTAAACCTTTTCGTTCTTATCAAAATTTTAGAATGAAAATGAACAACATTACCAATTGCACAATAAATTACAAATTATAGTATTGTAATATTGTATCGTATATATTTATTTATTTATTTCAAATATAGGTATGAAGAATAAGCTCTATTACATTATAAAAATGTACAGTAGTGCAAGTACAAATGAAAATATAAATATACTTAAAGCTAAAAACATAAGCTTGATTCTACAATTAAAAATATACGATATTAAAATCTTAATCCAGGTAAAATATTATAGAATTAACACTCATATTTACAAAAATTTAAGGACTACTAATAATAGTCAAATACAAATTTATTACCCGCAGTCATTAAAAGATTGGCAGAAAAGTTCATAACATAATTCCTATTGGAACACATTTGATAAAAATATTTAGGATCTCGGGTATTGATAGAATTTATTTTTAATCGGATAAGAGAAAGGAGTTCAGGGCAATCGGTAAATCCTAATATTAAGTTATGTAAAAATTTAGGGAGTAAAAGTGAACACCTGTCATTAAGTGGAGATAAATTCGAAAAATTAAAAACATTATGGTATGACCCATGAATTGGTCCAATAATATTGAATTTAAAAGAGATAAAGCATAGACAATTATTTTGTAGGTTATACTGTCTCAATAGATTCATTCTGCTCATAGTCATCGGCGAAAATTCATTAAAATCAAACGGCAATATTTGAGATTAAATTAATGAGAGAGCAGTAAAGTGCTTTCAAAGTTGTTGGATCATAAATTGATCTTTTAATAAATCCTAGTTTGCGCATTGCTTTATTTTTAATCGGTTCTGTGTGGTTGGAGAAATTTAATTTAGATTCAAACATTATACCAAGATTTTTAAAACGATATACTAATTTGAGAGTTTATCCTAAAATGGAATAATTAAAATAAATTGGGTTTTTTTTTAAGGTGTACCGCATAAGTTTACACTTCTCAATATTTAGTGCAAAGCATATATTTCCAGATCATTTATCTAGGTTATTAATATTACTTTGTAAACTAATTGCGTTTTGATTTATTTTTACTAATATATACTGAATACTTGATAGATGCTAATTTTCTAGAAATATTGGTAAACTATAGTTAGTTGTATATTATAACATGTAATATACAAATAATCGGTAAAAATGTCAAGTATTTGGAATATTACCTGAATTACAATAAATTGTAACTAAAATCAATTTAAAAACTGATGTGCGCAATAAATTTTATGGTTTTTTCGACATTTTTCGATAGTTGTTCCATTAAAGAATTAAAATAAAAAATATATTACTTCTTCAATGTCAAATTTTCAACATAGTATACAGATATAGTGAGTTAAGAAAAACTTTTAGAGTACATCTCCTATTTGAAAAAATTATTGCATAGATGAAAAAACACACAGACATTGCAAAATGATTCATTTCTTACATGACGCTTTTCTCAAAATCTATAAAATACATTATTATTTTTATATCTCAATAGTCCCTAATATCCTTTTCTCATTTCTGCCTCCTGTCAACAATACATATTTATTACCCACGATTCTGTGTAAAAATTTATCATTGTGCGACGTTGCCACGACTACCGTTCAAATTTACAACTTCAAATTATCCATCAAAAAAAAAAAAAAAAAAAAAATTATATAATAAATATGAATATAATATATATGTGATGATGATGATAATCATCATATAATAAAATATAAATTATTTATTGATTTTATTATTAATAGTCTATGTGATAATAATACATTTCAATTTTATAATGTAGAATACCATTTGGAAAAATTTTTTTAATAATTTTAGAAGTTTAGTGTCAATAAAGAACTTTAATTTTAAACTTTATTAATAATCTAATAATATTAATCTTAGAACTATATTGGTTTTAAAAATGTGAAGAGGGGAATATTTTCATAAAGCATTTTTGTTTTTTCTTGCGTTTACTGTATAGTGTTAAAATATTTTTATGTTAAATACAGTGAAGATATTCCAAATAAAATTGATTGAAATTGTTTGGAAATAGAATATTAGCAAAGTTGTAATAATTTTCATGAGCAATTGCAATTTTTAATTATCTGAGTATTTTTTCTTAATTTAATTATTTCATCTCTCCCCCAAAAAAATGTCAAATTCTATTGCTCCCCCTTTTAACAGAAATAAATTATTTACTGTACAATAAAATTATATTTATTTATATTTAATATAGAAATTCATGTCTCTTTGTACATTTTCTTTGGGACAATCATTTTTGCTAGGAATATACTATATTATTTAATATAAAATATAAAAGTATATATACATATATTTTAGATTTTGAGCGTTTATCTGATTATTGTTTTCAAATTCAATATATCTTCCATCGACATCCTACCCAACGAATAAGGTGATTCCACACCTTACTAAACAGATGTTTTTTTTTATTTAATTTGGAAAATTAAATATTGGTTATGGTCAAATAAGTAGTATCGTGTAGAATGTAGACCAAAGGATAAATTGTGTGGAATCGAGTTTTGATTCTTTTCTACGTAGTACTATGTTTAGTAAAAACTATTTTGTACAGTATACCTATTCATCCGTTTCTATCTGTCTAATTCATTCTCTCCGTTTTTACACCATATTACCAGAGTTTCAATCTACCTACAAATTTTGTATCCATTGTTCAAGTTTCGTCTTCATATACGCATGTTTAATGTTTTATGATTAATAAAAATTCAAATTGAAATTTATAGATATAATAAAAAATATAGGTATATGTATTAATTCGACAACATCAGTCAAATTGTTAATTATCTTTATGTAATTAAATTAAATATTATTATTTTCAAGTACTTATCTGTTTTTAGTAAAAAAAAATAATTTTGACTAGGTTGGTAAATTAATTTTTAGTTTATCCTTGGATTTTTTTTTATCTTTTAATCAAATAATATATAGGTACATAAGTTTAATATTAACATATATTACTATAAAACAATAATTGAATTTTGTATAGTAAAAGAAAGTTATTTCCCCGATTCCTATTTTATTTTAGATGTTAGGTCAAAAATTATTATATATTTTGTAGATCACATAAAATGTTGTATGTTTCATAATTCATACAATTTTAAACTATAAAAAATATCGATACGTTTAATATATTAAAGGTAAATTTCTTAAATTCTACGTCATCGACGATGACCAACATGATGAATTTGATGTTATTCTTTATTTATTAGTATTGTGAAATGTAAGTAATATTAGGGCCGATCCGAAGAAATATTTATGAGGTGAGTATGTGTGTCTAAACTACCGACGAAATACATCTTTGAAGTGTAAATAAGCAAAAAATAAATGTCTCAACTTTTTTTTCTGATATTTTTCCGACTAAATTCTGTAATACTTACTTCCAAACGTAAAAAAAAAGTTTATCAATTTTGTGTTTTCGGCTGAACTTCATTTGACTGATATCCAATGGTAGGGTATGAGACCCCACTTGAGCTGGCCCTGAATAATATTTAAAAATTGACTTTTTTGTAATATTATATATCTAACTATAAACAATTTCTTATCAAATGGATTTTTGGATGAGCCCCAAAGTTGTATGTCGTTATAGTTACTATCCTGTTGAATGCTATTTCTTCGTATTTTCATATCTTTAGAGTACGAGTTTTTTTTAAAGGAAGTAAATGCCAATAAAATTTTTTTAAATATTAAATACCAACATTATACACATATTTATCATTTAATGTGTATCAAATCGATTATTATTTTTTATTTACATATCTTGATAGAAACATCCCTATAAAATGTATTTTTCACATTTCGTTTTCATTTCGAATTTTGGATTACTCTTAATTTTAAAACAGTTTGACGGCATACACGAATATAAACCAACATTTTCATTTCTATCTTATTTAATAAAATGTATTTAATAATGTATATATCTACACAAATTTTTACATGTGTGTACGCATTTTGTCTGTTTTATTTTTTAGAAAATCCTTCTTTGTGTATGCATTTTTTTTATTAGTATAGTAATTGATCATAATTTATTATAATTGTTATTATTTTTTTTATAAAATGTTTACCATGGGATAGTGGCATATAGCATTTATAATATTAGACGAATAGTATGATTTTGAACTTATTCAAAATCATATATATTTTACAGTATATATGCCGTACGCACCTAGAATCTCAGCAGACAGCAATATCCAGCACTGACTATACAATTTTGTATGTATTCGTAAATGGTTATATATATATATATATACACAATTTAAATCATAAATGAATATTATATTTATTCATATTTGCATCGTCATGTCGATTTATTATCCTTTGGAATATAAATTTATTTATTATTATTATACTACTTATACCTATGGAATTGTGGGAGTTCTTTGAGATGGCAAAAAAAGACACTTACCTACACCAAAAAATAAACTAAAATACATATATTTTCATCAAATACTATGAAATGAATTGTCAAAATACTAATTTTTATTTAATTGTGAAGTATAGATTGCCCTCTTACATTTTTTCATATAAATTCTCATGTCAGAGAGTCAAAATAGGCTTAAGTTTGAAAACTTTTTAATTTTTCCAAAAAAACATTAAAATTAGTGTAGGATGTGTAAATATAGTGTGATATAGTGTAAATTTTGTGTAGGATTTTGAACTTATATCTTAAGAAATAAATTTTTCTAAACGTTCGTTTGAATTCCAATCATTACATACATACATAATTAATTATAGATTTACATAATCATTAGGTACCTATCTGTTTCATAGTACGAGTTGAATGTTGATAATTCCCAGTATTTACACTTGTCTAAATTAGGATTAAACTGAAAACTTATGACATGTATTAAAAAAAAATTAAAAATTTGCAACACAGTTAATAGAGTATAAATTGGAACCGGATTTTTCGGCGTGGCCGTTTCGGCATAAAAACCATTTCAGCATCGATATCCATTTTTAATACCAACTTACTTTTTAATCTTCTTGTATTCCATTATTAAATTCTTAGTTATTTTATGTTTATGAAATTCAAATATTAATAGTTTTTTAATTTTAATATATTATAATGTAGGTATATTATCAATACGTTTACGTATCAGTACGTATGTCATATATTAAAATTATATCAACATAATCATATTAAAAATCATTAAAATATTTAATTACAACTTCAATTTCTCTAATTTGTATTAAACTCTTTTTTTCGTAAAATGCATAATAATTATTATATTTGTTCGTAAAATAGATATTGAATAGTATTTGATAGAAATTGAAATTTTAGACGCCATTATTATTGTTATTATTAATACGTTTTTTTACCGATTTTTCGTAATTTTTTTGTTCGTTTTTTCTATAACTATTGGGAAATTAAAGAATTATCTATTTAATGTACTACACTAACTAAAATAGTAAATTGTAGTATTAACGCTAAAATGTCATAGACGGAGTATAAATACTGATTCTTTGTTGTTTATATTTTTCTTGATAATCTCTTTGTGAACTACAAACAGTTCACATATTATCCTCTATATACTCTATATATTGTCATATGCGCCGGTTTTCTGGGACTAATGCGTACGGCAACACAAAATATATAAAATGTACTTTTAAACAAAACACGTAGTTTTTTCGTTATGATGGTAATTTCTTTATAAAAATATACTACTTTTATATTTTCTCTATGACCGTAATCAAGATCATGCCTGGTTAAAGATTAGGTCATGCAGCCGTTAGAAAAGTACTTTGAGAGCCTTGTCGTTTTAACTTTGTCCTAAGGAACTTAAAGTAAGATCGTTTAGGATTTCTTCTAGTCAAGCTAGGTCCTAAGGAACTTATAGTACAGTATTTAGGATTGCTATTGTTTCTAGTTAACAAGTCCCTTGAAACTACAATGTTTTGACAAGGGTGAAAGATACATTTTCGTTTTTGAACGATCAACACACTCCTAAGGATCGCACGCTACAAGAAACAAATAAAGAGAAATTTAACTTTAAAATAATAAAATAATGAATATCAAAAACAATAGACATACGCACACGAAAAATACCTCTCGTCTTCAGAGGTTTTTCGCGAGCTGCGAAAGAGTGACCAGCCCACAATAATATTTTGATTTTTATTAATCGTAATAATTATAAAAGTGCAATCATGAACAATTTAGAATTTTACTGTAGTGGGATGACATTTTAGGTTTATTAATATTATTACAATAAAATATACGTGTCAGCATATGTGCATGTACACATTCATAGTATACATATAAGAGAATCGGACATGTATATACATACATATATATGTACCTATATGTATATGTATATAGTTTCATCACACTTACTATAATATGTTATGTTTATTGTCCTATTTATACACATTCTATTATGGTATTATAAATTACAATCTTCAAAGATATTTAACATAACAATAATTATTTTAATATTTTATTATCATTTTCCTTGATTCACATAAACATGTTGCGTTTTGATGTAAAATGTTAAAAAAATAATTAATTTAAATTATAAAAAACGTATAAAACTATATCATATAAACTAGCATTCGGGTTCAAAAACGGTTTAATTTGAGTTTTTCCTGGTTTCCGTTTGTAAACGGTTTCAAGTCTTTACCCGGTTTCGGTTTCAAATTCTGTTGCAATTATTTATTTCGGGTTACTGACCGAATATCTAAAAGTTACTCTTAGTATATGGAGATTATAAACTGTAATTTATAAAAACCATTACGTATAATGTGTTGTGATGATTATTTATGAAGTTTTGTATAGATAAAATATACTTCAGTGGTGTCATATTGTCGTCTACGTCAATTCATCGTCATACGCATCAATAATATTTTATCGTATAGATATATATAGACTATATTTTGACGTGTGCAATATTCAATATTCATAACATATAGGTATCTATCTACTTATCGTTGTTCATTAATAATATGAAATGGTAAAAAAAACCATCCAGAATATAATACACATATACGTTATACGATCAGGTTTGCGTCACGCCCGACCGATGGTACTAATATGTCTCTACAGTATAATAGTTATATAAAAAGTGTAGATAGATATAAAATATAATGGAAAAAAATGGCAAGTTAGCACCTATCCTGTCAAATTAAGTGTTTATTTCAGACTATATACAAATTAAATAAATTCAATTTTAACTATACCGACCGGAAAATAATCAGATATTAATCGTCTTTATTTAAACATAATGTATAAACCAATATTATTTTTGTACTCACTATTGAGTTTTCGTCGATATTTTTGCTATAATTTATATAATATGTCATTTTGAAAAAAAAAATACGTGAAAAAAAGTATACGGTGTTTTTGAATAACTCGGCAAGCTGTATAGAACCAAAGTCGAAGTATATTATATGGATGACACATAAAGGAAACAGAAACACCGAGGAAGTCTGTACCTATGTTGATTTCAATGAGATATTGCATAGCCTTATATGAAAGAGTACACTTGTATATGCGCAAAAATACATATATAGTTCTGATATAAGTATGTTACGTACATTATAGGTAATTATATGAATGAGACGAAGAAAAATATTACAGTGTATTAAAAGGAAAGTCAATCCAATAAATTTTCAATGAATAATTTGCATTAAAATGTTTCATTTTTATCAATTTACAAACATCTTAGAAATACGAAAAAAACACATGATGGATAACCATATTATCTAGTAGAGTTATCATATTTAAAAAATTAAAATATTGGAATTTTATATTTTATACACTTTTTCTGGTCCTCTGAGGCACCATCCCAAATTCAGGATATATGTTTTTCGATATTATGCATTTAAAAAAAATATAATTTAACAGTACTTACTGTCAGTGGCGTTCCATCACTTTGGACATTGAGGGTTAACGTATAACAGAAATGCACCCCCCCCCTTACAAAAGAAAAATATGCATGCACAAAATATATAATATACGACGTTTTTATATGTTCAATATATTATTTATTCGTGTTCCATAATTTACTAATAATAAATGGATCTATGACAATCGATATATATTTTATATTATTTATATATTATGTAAATAATCGTAAGTTGTTTTTTTTATTTTTAAAATGCAAATTTATTATAATCAAAATAATCTTTATACATGTAGATTTTGTAAGGCGTTAACACACAACTTGCATATTCAGAGAAAATGCCACTGCCTACTTGATTTTTCAAATATTGAGCATTTATTCATTCCTTCTATTTTATACCATTAGAGATATCACGTCTGTTTAATTACTATATTAGAATTCAGATGTTTATTCTCTTTCCATTCGTCCTTCATTCCAAGCATTCTATATTTTTCTGAAGAACTATATTATTACTCGGTTACTCAAAAATATTCATAATACTATTTTATTCAAGATAAGATGAAAATTTATTATTTTTATTAAACGTTTGAAGTAGAACATGTCAACTTTTATTTTGATTTTTTTTATATATATGTCTATATATCCTGTTTAATTAATTTAGAAATAAAACATATTTTGAATTTCCTAATTTATTATTATAACTCATTATCAAATAGGTGTTAAAATAAAAAAAAAACCTAGGAGTAAACGTTTATAAAACGGGATGAAAAACACATGGTTAAAAGTATGTTGGAAAAAAGATACGTAATACTAAAAAGTGGACATATGGTCAGTACAGTCATCAAACGTATAACCTAGTTTCCTTTTCGTAATATATTTATTTTACAAAAATTTGTAGATTAAAAAAGAAATCAAAGTTAATGGATTTTTTTAATAACTCATAAAACATGTTTAAATGTACATATTAAAAAACAGCTATACGTAAGTTATACGACATTGTTGTTTATAATTAGATTTTTGTTTTACTTTTTAACTTGATAAAATGAGAAATACACACGTATTGTTAACAATAAAATAATGTATAAAATAAATAAAAATACAACAGAAATTGTAAACGATATTGTACTGATATATGGGTTATATATAAAATATTCGAAACTATTTTGAAATCCTTAGACCTATTTATTTTTGAAATTTCCTTAAAATTACTATAGAGAATTTAAATTCAACATGGGCGCACTGACATCCTTTCTTAAGGAGATTTTGAAGGAAATGAAATGACATAAGAACTACAAATACACTGTTCATCATTCGGGTTAAGCATACAAACGTATAAAAGTTGGAAACTATTAAAAATAAATAAATACATTTTAACCCCTTGAAATTATAATTTAATTTGATAAATCATGTAACTTCAGCGTATAATATTGTGACGTGCAACAATAATAAAACCTTTTCAATTTTTCCGGCATTGATTGCATTATTATTATTGTTTGTTTAACTGGATAAATAGGATTTCAGGTCTGGATAAATAAATACTCAAAAATGGCTTGAGCACATGCAGTTTACATTTAAAAGATCCAAGGTAACTTTGGTATAAAGTATGTTTATATATATATACAGGTACTGCGAGAGTCTAGAATATTTGTGTAGAACGTATAGGTAAATATTTAATAAAATAATAATAAACTATGTACGAATGTGAAATAATAAACATTGCGCTAATACTATTTATTGTGCAAAATAAGCATTTTTATTAAATAAAAATTGCGTTCACAAGAAAATATTTTCTGAGCAATTTTTTGTGTGCAAATAAAATTATTTTCTTTTTTCGGTTTAATTTAAATAAATATTATATTAAATGAATATTATATTTATTTATTTTATACTATAGCAGAATTGTTGTAGATTCAGTATTAAATGGAGAATATCGAAAAGATACGTACCTATTTATGGAATTATTAGGGAATGCTATTTAAAATACTATGCGTATATGCTATAATATATGCTTGTACGCTAAAATAATATAATTTTAGAAATATATTTGGATAAACTAATTTGAACTAATTAAAAATATATTTTCATAAGCTATTATATAGATCACGTGTATGAAATAAACATGATCGAAAAAAAGTTCCAACTGAATGTTTTTGTGGAATATCAAAAAAGTTACAAAAAATTGTCATATACAACTAACATTTAGAATACTAGGTACTTAAAATAGGTAATTAAAAAAAAAACGGACAATGATGGTGTAGAACTGTGTGTACGAATATAACAAGCGTTGAAAAAAATACTTTAAAAATGGTTTTAAATACTCACGAGAAAAATGATTTAAATATATATTTCATCAAATAAGTATAAATTATAATTATTATAATAATTATGATATCAAATATTTCAATAGGAGTTCATCGAAATAGTAAATAATAGTAATAATATTTCTAAAACACTTTAAAATTGTACATTATCGAAAATAATTTATTCAATTTGTTTTATCTTTATACATAATCGTGAATTATTTCAATATATTATGTAAAACGATTAAAGCAATATTCCCATTTTTCAGAGCGTTTACAGGGGAAAAAAAATGATTTTACATTTCTCGATACGAACCCTTAACGACACTGCAAATGTAATAATATATTGTTGATTTTTCGGAAATTGATATTTGTTCATTACAACGAATTTGAGAAACAGGAAAGGTATATATTATTATTATTATTATTATTATTGTAGGCGCTAGAGGTTTTTTCTTGTACTCCTCCTCTTCGTCCTCTGAATGTAATTCTTCGAAAGTTTTATCCCTTTCCGCTTGGTTGGTACATACCTCGTTTGTACAAGAATAATCACTGTAATCTATCACAAAGTTTCATGAACATACAGATATAAACGGGCTGCAGACCTATATAACTATTATTTTTTTTAAATACAAAGTAGGTATGTTAGATGTAGTTAGTAGATGCATAATATTGAAATAAGATTTCCTTATTATTATTGTCATCATTATTTATATATTTATCTTATATATATAATTTAATGTGTACATTTTAAATTACGAGACGGGACGTGAAAGCTGTTATATCGTCTTATAATGATGTGCTTTCTTTAACAAAAGAACGCGAGTCCTTCAAAGGTTGCACAAAGCTAGCGCATCCATAATGATTGGAAATTACGGAAATACAAAACGCAGCTTCAATGTACCTACTACAATAAAATCTTTTTAAACACAATGCAAATGTTTAATTGATTTTCCCAAATATTTTAATATCTTATATCGATCAATCGATTTTGGAAAATAGTTCTCTGACGCGGTTTCATTGTTTTATTTATATAAAATATTGAATTTTAAGTGAATAAATAGGGATGGCCGGTTAAAATGGCTCTAGTCTAAATACCTCAGGTAAAATATTAGAATGAATGATATTACACAGTATAAATCTGACTATCTAAATATTGAACTATTATATATTAAATACTATTATGTAGGTACCTACTTAATATTATCGTCGATACAATATATTTTCATCGATATAGACAATATCTGGTAAGTAACGATTATAGTATTGAATCGGCGTGTTTAAATAATATTGTTTAATTTAATTGTTTTTATTTACTAATGTGATTTTTTCAATGCAAAAATATCGTTGTTGGTTAAAATAATATTATAAAATACTAATATTATAGTTTTACAAATGTGACATTTGTATTGTTATAGTTATTTGATAGTATTCCAATAGGACAAATTGCAATAAGCATATTTTTTAGATAATAATTCGATAATACAACTAAACAAAAAATTTAATATTTAAAAGGTATATAGTATATATAAAATATATATAGCTTATAATCTTTGATTGCTGCAATAATGTTTATATTTTTTTATAATTTAATTATATGTAAGTATACATGAATTTATCGGTAAAAAATTTAAAATAGGAGATATTTTGACCAAATTTTTAACTCGAGATATTTTTACCTACACCTATGTAGTATATGTCTAATATATATAATATATATATCTACTCGCAAGACGTCATTTCTTGACTAGCTAATATTTTCAAAAATGTTATTATTATTATAATTTTTGTATATTTTTTTCGGAGATAACGTAAAAATAACAAAAATCTTCGCAAAAGCTTTAAATTTTAATAAATATCTTTGTCTCAAAAGCGTTAATGTTAATTTGATCTTTAATAATAAACCGTTAAAATAATAATAAATTCCCGAAGTTTTTGCATAATATTGTAATACTAATCATATTTGCTTTTAATTTCTCATAGCTAAATGAGTATATTTTAAATTTCGTTATATAGTTAAAAAGTAAAGAGATAATACGTAGTAAATTAGTTTTCAAAAATAATCACCGAACTTTATGTTTCCGTAGAAATTGTGAGATTATTATTAGATGTGGCATGCTGTGAAAAATAAATCTTTTATGATGACAGTTTATCATTAGAAATATGATTTATTAAGAGTTTAATAAAAGTTAAAAATTAAATACAATTATAATATTTTAGATACAAAGTGGAGCATGAAATTTTTGGGTTTTTCTATGAATAACTTTTCGACCACTATTTCGACTTATTAATCAATATATATATTGATAATTGTAGTTTTGCAATTCTCTAAAAGACAAATTGTTTTCTTTTTAGTAATTTTAAAAAGTCATATTTTGAGTAATTTTTTTATCATTAGAAAAAACTATACCCAGCAATTGTGAAACACAAATATATGACTATAAAAATGTTATAGAGATAATTTAACTTCTCATAGCAAAAATATTTTGCAATAATCGTAAAATGTTGTCATGAAAACTCGCATTTTAAACTAATATTTAAACTGAAATATAACAATTTAAAAAAATTCCTCTTCTTTATTCAATTTTAAACATTCGTGGAATGATTTAGGGGTGTGGTTGACGAATATATGATATACGTTGAAGCGAGCATATGTATGTAAATTTCGTCAATTTTTATTCGAAAAACAGGACGTAGTATATGTAAATTTCACCGCACGGTTTTACGTCATATAGAAAATAGCAAAACAGATAGTATGTAAATTTCACTAATATTATTCGTTACGTAATTTGAATTGAATATTATATCAAATTCGTTTAATGTTATTCTGCAAAGATGAAACAACGATTAGGCTCAAAAGGGATTTAACTGCCCGCTAAGGATTCTTGCTCTTTGAATCAGTAGTTTTTAGATTTTCGAGTTGCAGTTTAATGCTGGATATTCGTACTAAATATACATATATTTTTGTTAACTTTTATTTTTATAAAACAACAAAAGTTCAATAAAAATGAAAATTGTCTGGAAAACTGAAAAAATCAAGAGATTTGATTGGTTCACTAGAACTTTAGAATTTTTAACGTCAAAACCATCCCATTATTGATAAATTTTCAATAGGAATCAACTAACTACAAGATAAACCATAAAGACTGTGAATTTAAAAAAATGTATAAAAAATAATTACACATATAATTTATAAAAAAATTATTTGATATTAAACACCCCATAAAATCATTTATTAAAAATTACATCATCTAGATGTACCATCACATCGCAAATATCAAACATTTAAACCTCAAATTTAAAAACGTAATCGGATGCGAGAGGAGTAAGTGAATGATATGAATTGATAGTTAGGTCTTTGGAAAATATTATTTTTAAAAAATATTTTCCCGGATATTAACTTTAATGTCAATAAATGTTTTTAAATACTATTTGTAGTTTTTTTTTAGCAAATAAAATATCGAAATCTTGTACCTATAATATATATATATAAATATTTATTTTTACATATATACGGCTATATCATTATTTTACAAGCAAAGTTTGTTGTGATGTTTTATTATTATTACTTAAACAACGAAAGTGACTTTAGAAAATATTCCAATTTAATGTAAAGTTTTTATTATTATTATTATTATTCAAAATATTTGAAACCCAATCTTATAAATGATAGTTTTAAATAGTATAAAAATACGTATTCGTATTTGTATAATATTTTAAAAATGATTTTATATAAATACCAAAAAGTATTTATAGATATTTTCGAATACCATTTTTACAATTCTGATGAACGCAGTTATAATTCTATTAACTTGCACAAATATATAGGTATCAATTATTGTATATTATTATATTAATTAAAAATTATACTTTAAAAATAGACGCGCATTATATAAGTATTATGCATTATTACAAAAAAAAAAAAAATAAACAATGAAAAAAACTAATAAAAAAAACTATTATTTTCATATTCTAAAAGTACTCAAAAATATTCATGTATTTGCGATTTTAAATATAAATAATTTTGGAAAATATTTAAATTGGGTACTGTTTGAAGTAAAAAAGAGAATATATATTTATGTACCTATCGTATATATTTAAGATATGATATTATAAATACGTATTGTTCCGGCCGGCTACTTAAAATTTGAATAATTTTATTTGAATATTTAACGAGACTGTTAAAAACTAAGGAAGAACACTCTAGGATTTTAGGTCGACACTTTTAATGTTGGACGTTTAATACTTAATTCAAACCATAATTTTATAAGGAAATACACCAATAGCAATGAATTTTCGGGTATATGGAAAAATACAGGAAAGTTCTCTGCCGAGTATTCGGATAATTTCAAGTCGTTGCAAGCCTGCAGCCGATATCAGAAAATTGACCAAAACCATTTGCCATATTAGAGTCAATGATATTATAGCAAATACAATATGTAATATTGCAGTATTGCAGATTGGCGTTTTTTTTTTTTTTTTTTTTTTTTTTTTTTTTTTTTTTTTTTTTTTTGCGAGCGACACGCTGAGCGTTTAATTTACCAGCTTCGCCGGCTAATTCAGAATAGTTTAACTGGCACACGTATAATAATATTATACCCTATATACGAGTGTAATGTTTCGTGTTCATTACGAGACACTTAACCGCCCGCCCAATAATATAATTCAATTAACGACCGCTCTCCTTAACACCCAGCGAAGGAGCTGTGCAGGACGCGCAGAAGGCTGGGGTTTGACCCACATTTGCGCACATTAAAAAAAAAAAAAAAATCCATTTACAGTTTATATTGTTGCGAACTTTTCAGTACTTATAATGTCGATGGTTTCCTTGACGAGATTTCCTTAGTGATTTTGCCCATTTTCCGGGTTATATATTGAATTGTGCGTATTAATATTATAATATATATATATAAACTACTCAAAAGTAATATTTTGACAATGACAATATTATAAAGTATAAACACATAAACAAAAAGTACGAATCAGTACATAATATACGAAGGTATAGGCGTATTTGAGGGAGGGGGACCCGAAGTGCCTGGATCCTCCCTTTATCCGTGTTTGTATATAATATTAAAAAATAACGTCAGGAAAATAATTGGTGATTAATCAGCTTTAAATCAACAAAAACATTAAATCAATATATGAATATGACTACCTATCGTATGTATTTTTGGAACAAATGCAAAAAAGTACCAGAACAATTTTTTAATTTTTTTCTTTAATAAAAAAAACTATTCATTTTTGGCCCATGAATTTGATGGTGTTTTCATAATTGGCCGCTCATACTTACTTTTTGAGTTATAGTCAAAAAATCTCGAAAATCTCTATTTTTTCAGAATTCGTTCTTACTCGGTTTAAAATGATCAAAAACGGACTTTTAAAATAAACTTTTTTTTTAATTTTTGTGAAATTCTATATAAAATTTGATATTAGGTACAATCAGAATATATATTTTGTACTTAATTTTTATATTATTAATGATAAACCAATAAAAACAAGATTTTTTTGAAAATACGTTTAGTCCTTGTAAAAATGTAAAACTTCGTGCCCTCTGTAACTTAGTTTATGAGATAAAATTGGTTTAGATAAAACTGGTGAAGTTATCGATAACTAAATGATTAAACAAAGACTCTAAAATTTGTAAACGATTACAGGCTATAGCTGTAGACTGCAGGTTAACTCTGACATTATTGGTGTTTTCCAATATCGAACCCAGTATATATTATTATTGTTTATTATAATAAAATTTGTATGTAATGTAATATTATGTAGTCTACCATGTCATCAATCATGTCATGTATAATATTATCATGGCGTATCGTGGTTATATATATATATATATATATATATAATGTGTACCTATTGTGTGTCTATGCATTGGTGTGATATTGGATATTATCATTCTCCCTAATCCATTGTGATTCTCGTGTAATAGGAATAGATAATAGTATTTTCAGTCAGTTTACACCGTAAATTTTACAATATTCAATTTTAAGCCACCTCGGTTAATTATCTTGATTTCCTACCTTAAGAAGACACTATACACTCGCTTATACAATTTCGTTTTTTATATTTTTAAAACTTTATTCACATAAGAATAAAAAAAAAAAAAATTGAAAATCAAACAATTGAAAAATACTGAAAACTTAATTTCAAAGTGCGAATCAAAAATGCGATTACTAGTATCGTGATTTAAGATTTAGTTTTTTCTAAGTTTTAAGTTTATAATCAGTTTGATCAAAAATGTATATAAAAAAAAGGAAATATTGCAATTTGCAAATGATTTATATGTATATACCTATATCATCATTATGCAGTTTTTTTTACATTTAAAATGTGTGATTAAATACATAATATTTTTAAATTATAAAAAAAAGTTAAAAAGTTAATCTACGATCAGTAGAAAAAGTTTTTCATCGTCTTTTACATTTTGTTAAAATTATTCAGTGAATGTGTAGCATTATATTATACACTCATTCAAAGATGTTAACAAATAATAATACTATATACATTATACATATTATATACAGCAGTCATATCGATAGGCTTGGAGGTA
Organism: Pemphigus obesinymphae; assembly: GCA_025469235.1. NCBI lineage: Eukaryota > Metazoa > Arthropoda > Insecta > Hemiptera > Aphididae > Pemphigus > Pemphigus obesinymphae. The sequence continues at coordinate 38,218 of JAIPRL010001370.1, read as the reverse complement.
TTATAAAGATATAAATTCAGATTAGCATGGTACCAAAATATATGAAATATATATATTATCCTCTCTGCCTCATACCCTTCCTATTTTTGAAACATCTAAACAAAAGTAATATCAAAATGTTCAAGAATTAAAAATTGGAAATATAAAAAGTTAAAAAATATAGTGCACTTACGAGAAAATTCAATACAATAATACGTCATGGGACCCCGAAATTCTATTCCAAATTGTAATTTTATTGTAAATATAAAAATAAAGATCTTGAACAAATTTCAATATAAATTTTAATTACCCGTTAATACTAAAAACTGTTAAGAAACTGAAATCGTAATCGATAAATACTAGTATTTGAAACCTTAAATGAAACCAAAATATGTAAATACTTCAAAAATTTAAATAGTTATTTAAAACTCAAAAAGGATAAAAATAAAAATTAGTGGGTATTAATATTATAATCTTGACTAATAAATAATATGAATATCGTTAGGTACTCAAAATAAATTATATATCTATGAAAAAAAATAAGATACCGTAATCTAAATGGTAATCAGTAATTTCCTGAACACAGATACTTGCAATCAAAAACAAAACAGAAAAAAAAAATTAAATTAAAAACCAGTAATCAAAATAACGATTTTTTTTTTTTGGTTTCAAACTGCTGTTAAAATTTTATGGTCGCTTCTATTGAACTGGCTGGTTCAATCGCGACTGACGCCACTGTTATATTGTTTAGTATCTGTACTTACGAGAGTATATCCGCTAAAATAGTTTAAAATAAAGTTTTAAATCGTCCGATTAATATACATCGGTATAACTACGTAACATCATGCCCGACAAGGAAAAGTTAAATGGTATTTTTGAATATCCCCGGAGAGGAAGTCATGCATGATGACGAACAAATTATCGATTCACTGGCACGTGCACCTACGTATAACGCAAAACGTTTACAGTATACGGTCTAAAATGAATTGTGTTAACTATGTATGAATTTATCATTAATCAAATATTTACGTAAATAAATACTTACTGATATTACGTGATACCAAATATCATATTCTTATTTATAGAAAAGGCGGTTGGGTCGTTACAGTGTTTATTCCATAATATAGAACACCCCATGTCCCCGTGATGGATTTCCACACGATTGCGTATACCTCGCCTCATAAATACCTATCTGTATACGTTCCCGTTACACGTATATGAACGCGATCGTTGCCTATACCACTCGGTATAAACCACACGCGTAACCGTGTTTAATGTTTAAATTTAATTTCGACTAAAGCCGGGTTCACACTACACCGTGTCGTGTCGTGTCTTGTGATTGTTGTTTTTGTGGCGCTATAATTTCCGTATACCAAAGTAGAACATCGTTCAACCGTAGCGGTTAGCTATTATCAAATTTTGTTCCCTCGTTATTTTTTCGTATTTGGTTTCTGGTGATATTATGATATGTAAACAAAATAAATAGTTTTTCTGCTTTCATAATTAAAGTCAAATTTTCAAATTAAAATGAATCCACAAGTTAAACGGAAATTGTATGAATATGATATAAACGAGTACAACAAGTGTAATTACCGGAGACAAATATGTATAGCGTCTTGCTTATTGTATTTAGCCGAAGAAGAAAAACGTTACAAAACTAAGAGAAGGTATTTTACATTTTGTCAAATTTGAAATTTAATGTAAATGATAAGTATTTACTTACTATATGTTGGCATATTTATTTATAATGAATTATTATGATTTATATGATATGAACACCGAAATTGGCGGGATTCTATAACCATTAGGTAACTACACGTCCAAAAGTTGAATATATTCAACTTCTTGGTATATTTTGGTCATAGTGGTAACGAATGAAAAACACACGACATACCTTACGGTATACCATTCTCTAAACATATGGTTCAACCAATCAGCAAACTATTTCTCATGACACGACACGACACGGTGTAGTGTGAACCCGGCTTGACGTTTAATAAATCCACTGGGCTCGGGCGTTGTACGTTTTCGCGCATAAAAGGTTTGTTCACTTTTCGGATCGGTTTACGGGTTCGGCCCGGCAAGAGTATATATATATATATATATATATATATCGTCCCTCTCCCTCGTTTGTACCCTATCGCGCGGTCCGGCAGAGTTGACGATTTTCCCCTCTTACTGTGACATATTATATATATATATATATATTGTATATATATATATATATATTATATGCATAGGTAATAATGCATGTATACGACGCAGCATCCAGATCATGTGTTTCCTACTCTGCGGGGGCCACTTGTTGCATATATATATATATACTATATTATATGTATATGCGGCCATTTTATCAGTGGCGTACATCCGTCCTACTGACATTACTGCGTGTATTCAATATTACCCATCCCTTCGCTATATACGAGTTTATATATATATATATTACAGGTACCCACATCTCGTGATAATATGTAACCCAAAAGGACGTTTTTCGTTCGTTATACATTATGAATTATTATAAAATATGTTTAAAACATTTTTATTACCGTCACGGCGTCACCCGTTAAAAAATATCCGTATAATCGAAGAAAATTGTTTTTTTTGTATTTCAAGAAAGTTCCGTACGCACTATTATCAGTACTCCATACTTCGTTTTCAGTTTAAATCGATGATTAAACTTGACCGTTCAAACTAAAAGTTTATATGTAAATGATTTCCACCTGACCTAACACATTTTATTTCATGTTACTATATACAATTTGCACACGATTCGGCCTGGATTTAGATCACAATACACGTATATTGTATAGGTACTTATGTGTTCTCTTGGAAAACGTTATTTTTTAAACTATAAAATCACGGAAAATATTAAATTTTTTGACGTCATGTAATTTTATTAAGAGGATGTCGTACCTAAAAATTGCTGAGGAAAAATTCGCAATAACATTTTTCATTTTATCAACTTACATTGATGTTAGAAACACGAAAAAAAAAACCAAATTATAGCTAATGATAAATCTACGTAGACTTTTTCGATATATTGATTTTTTCAAGTTTCATAGATATCGAAAAAAATCAAAAAAACTGATTTTTTAACAACTCATAAAATTTGTAAATTGTACATATCGAAAATCGGCTTGGTAGGTCACAAGATAATTTCAATTTTTATCGCGTGTATATTCACATATACCTACTAAAAGTTGTCAAAAAATAAATTTAATTGAAAATTATTGTCAACGAAGTTTTCATATACTTATCTATGATACAAAATAAACGAAAAAAACATTTGTATATATAATATAAAATATAATTTTAATATTTATTAATATTTGTAATAGTTCAACTATTGATTAGTATCAAAACTATTCAAATAGTTCAACTACCATCAACTACTAGTTTATCTATAGTTTAAATAGTTGATAGTTATTAAGTTTTGAATACCACTCATATAAGATACTACCTAAAAGAAATGATTTATCATTGCCTTCAAACTCAATATATCTACCTATAGTATCTTTCCGACGAGCGAAGTACTATAGCTTTCCAACTACTACTAATCGAATTTTTCATTATTAATTCATGTAAACTTGATACCCTGGAATAATGTTCAAAATAATGTGTTTTTTGGATCATCATTATTATGTAAATAAATTCATAACCTGGTGAGTGATGGGAGTATAATGTACATATAAATAGAAGCTAATTTATGTATAAATTGCATATACCAACCAATGATATATCCTTTACCCATGCTTTTTGGTTATTTTATAAATTATACTTCATGTATAGGATAACATAATTCAATATTTTATGTTTAAACTTACTGTAACATAGTATAATATATGCATGATAATTTTACGCGTTACTCGAAATTAGACCGGACTGGATAATCTATACTCCTATATACAACGTAAAACTTGATCCTACCGGTCGAATATACCTCAATTGAAAACTATACAAAATATATGTCTAGTCTGAGACTACGAGTGCAATAATCTTCTATAATTATAGTTTGTTAGGAATTTTATTAGAATTGTTATCACTGGATCTAGAACTTTCAATTCTATACATATATACAGCCATATATATAAGTTCTCTGTTTCAAATATTTTAATGTCAATTAAAGCTAAACTTTCATTTTAAATTTGTACCAAAATATAATATAATAAAATACAAAATATAATTTAAATTAATTCGTTGCATACCTAACCTAAGGAAGGTCGATTACTAATTTTTTCTTGAAATGGAATTTTTTTTTACTTCCTTATCCATCAGTAAAATGGATGTACGTATAAAATTATTAGATTTAAGTTATTACATTGCAAAATAAAGAATTTCTAATTATTTGTTATTTACTTGTCAAATCAATTTGACTGTTTATAAATATTTAGTTAACCGGTTTCTATATTCCCTATAATGAGGAGGCAACTGTCTACCTCCCCCCTTTGTAGATATAGCCATGGTACTTGCATAAAGTATGTCATAGTAGGTATATATAACTTTATAACTTCATACCTTACATTGTCTCTACTTTGTGGGGTTTTTCAATTAGAGATATAAGTAATTTTTAGAGTTGCATCATTTTCGTATTTCTTTATCATTTTGTTGACTTTGTTAACGTGTTTTAAAAATTACTAATTATTTATTTTCAAAATGTTTGCAACTTAACAAATTAAGTTTATAGTCAATAAACAGTAGACACATTTTTTTTTGTCTAAAAAAGTTTCTTTTATTACATAATTTAAAACAAGCTATTATATGAGTATGATTGATTTAGATGAAGGCTTATTAGGAATCCTTTCCTAAAAAAAAAAGATAGCACCTTTGTATTTAGGAGGCGTGAGTACATAATACATTTTATATTTTCTTATATAGGTATACGAGTAAAAATACTGATAACTTACTATTTACATAGATTTCTATATTTTAAAAATATCTCCATTCGCTCCCCCCTTAAATGAGCATCAGACCCCCAAGTAACTTCCTAACTCAAAAATAAAGTTTTGTATTGTATCATGGTCATAATATTTCGACCCTTTTCAATATTTCAATTATTATAAAATCAATATGACCAACATATTATATAAAGCTCTCTCACCTGTATGGCTTATGCATATAAAAAATAATTGCTTGCCATGTGCTGGGCAGCACAGATGTTATTCGAGTAATTTCAAATTTGCGGCAATATAATATACAGCAATTATAAATTATAATATTTTCGCAGCTGCAGTTGAATAAATCAAATTAAATCGTAATCTTTTAGCGGAAAATTTCACGCGTATAACACGTCTGACTCGTCCGACGTAGTCGAGTATACAATAATAAATGAAGAATGCATTATTTGTTGAAAAATATAGCGTTATTATTATTTTTTTTTTGTATGAAGAATACATATTTTGTTGGTTAGGAGGAGTGATGAAGGAATTCCGCGTAAACGGATGTGCTATAACAAATATATGAACGTAATAACATTTTCAAAAACATTTTACTACTTTGAGCTATATATAGGCATACGAAAATTTGATTTGTATTCCTCATTCTTTATATACTAGTACTACCGAGTATAATTAATAAAACAAACAAAAAAAGATTTAAAAAAGATTATCTTGAGAAATATTTTAACGTACATGCGTAACCGGATTTTAGTTAGGACGTTTTTATTGTATAACTCTACGATTCTATCAGAAAATCGTATAATAATATATTCGTACGTTACCTACTGGCTAGGATTTTATCAAATCGAAGCAATTATAAGGGAAACATACAGAGCGACTAATTACGAAAAAAATGTATGGATAAATATATATTTTAAATACTCCTACATTTATGACTATATGTCTTTGTGAATACCCATGTGAATTCTTATTATTCGTATTTATTTACTGTTCAATAACATTTTTTTTTTAGTTCCTGCAGTCAAACTGAAAACTTTACCCATTTAATTTCTTTACTTTACTATATCATACTATATCTTACTATATCTTTAATATACTAAGTAAGTTTTTCTCTCTATATTATCACTTTGTTTATTTCACTCGTGTACCGAATAGAAACAAACATAAATATTGAAACCAGCTATTATATATGTGCTCACGTAACTTCAGCTATTATATAATCTGTTTTAGCGAGCGAATAACAGTTGATATCGTACATAAAAAGCTTATACAAAACAAAAAGATTAGATGCATGCGTATATTAAATCCGGTTTAGTTATTAATTATGTTGGCTTCGCGGACGTTTCGGGTAACTCTATTCAATTCTTTATAACCGTAGGTTTAATAATATTTTATCGTTTAAATTTGTGAGCTTTTTAACACAATAAATGTATAAACAAAACTGATTATCCATTTTCTATTAATTGTAATATTGACACGTATTTACATAACTAACCATTTGTTTATTTCGGCAGGTAGGTAGGTACCTGCCTATATACGTTTTAAAACAATTAAATCTAGATGATTCAATACAAAGTTTGCAGTGTTCAACTGATTTGTTTTGCGTAAATTTGTTGAAACATATTTCATTTTACTGTCGGCCATATAATATGCGATGACGGTTTTTATTTTCCCCTTCCTATTAAACTAGATTAAATTGCTGTTGCGTGACACGCACAAAACCAAAACATTGTGTATACTAAAAATAACATTGAATCTCTCTTATTGTTTGGCGTATAAATTACATTTCCAGATTTTCTCCAATAAAAACAACTATATTCCATCTTTGGTTTACATAAACTTTATTACTTTACGCGCGCGTCATCTGCAGCGTAATAAGACGATGAGCCGCTATTTCAGTGGTGCAAGTCATCGTTTTATGTTATACGCGATAATCCTCCCCTTCCAAAAAAAATGTACCAATTTCGCTAAAATATACTAATATATTATTGATTTTTTTTTTATGAACCATGTGATTTACAGTGTTTAGATCATTTTAAACCGAAACGGATGATAATTCAGGAATCGATGATGAGTAATTGTCAGTAGGGAATGTCTGAAAACATCAGCTAACAATTAGTTATCACTAAACCACTATTGTCTAATATATATATATTCAATAATAAGTTAACTATTAAATGGAACAAATATACTAACACAATTTGTATAATTGTATTAATTTAATTTATGTTGTAATCAATAATAATAATTAATGTAATAACTAACTTAATTCCTTAAACTTACTCGTATCCGGTAGTTCCCTATATTTATTCTTGTTGCTATTATTCTTTATTTATTTCTTATTATTCTTAATCGTTTATTTATCCCATATATTCTCGAGAATTCAACTGATATAATTGTCGTCGTTTGTGAAATATTCGCTATATATATATGTCATTATATAACTAATGAAATGTGTCGAATAAAGTTTTAAATAATAAAAACGTAGTTTTTATTTTCACCAAGTTCAAGTCAATGTTGCAAGATCCGTGTGCTTTATCTGTAATATATATTCAATATATTCAATAGTCAATATACAACCGACAAAAATCTGCGATCGTTCACAGTGTTACGGACGTTACGGTACAAGTGAAATTTATAAATTGTCATTTGTGACATGGCCTAAACATCAATATTTATTTATCTATACGAAATACTAAATATTGACTGATATTTTCATATTATATTGATAAGGAATAGGAAATGTCATCATTTCCTGAATCATCGTAATTTCCGGTAACTCACAGATAAATACCATATACCTGTATAGTGTATGTGTTCATTGGATAATGAACTAGATTGGTTACTGTATAATTGTTGTCTGTGTAAGAAACGTCCAGTGAATTTCATTAAATATAGGTATTAAAATTATTTCTATTTTTGTTATTTTACAGCGTGCAATCGAACTTATTACGGAGACGTTGGCAAAACGTACGAGTTCGAATTACATCGACCGAAACTCGACAAATTACCATTCGTGTGCTTTATAAAACTCGTTGCACCAGGACATCATCTGGGAGATCTAATACAAGTGAGTCATAACACAAACGTATAATTATGGTTTAATTTTAATGTTCAAATAAATAATTATGCTAGAAATTAACGTTAAGGAACATGGGCGTGAATCATAAGATTATACCAAAAATACCGTTTTGCGAGAAAATATTTGACGTTTTACATTTTGTTTGTATAAAATTCTTAAGAGAGAAACTATTCTTGTATTAGAGTGCCTAAACGTATTTTAATGTGGACGAGATTTACACACTAAAAAGATCTATTTTCGGTCAATCGCAGTGACTAATCGAATAGACCTATAAAGACTTTGAAAGCGTATGAGAACTTTGAAAACAACTCTACTTTTAATGGACTTTTAAATATTTTTTCATATTTATTCCTTAAAATTCTTTTGTGAAATTGAAAATTATTAAATATTTGTTGCCCAAATATTAAAATATTGGATACAAAAATTGTAAAAGTATAAAAGTAAATTCAAAATTAATTTTATGAAAAATTCAGATCTGTTTTCAGACTATCGACAAATCGTTTGGATGGACAAAACATTGATACTATTGAATAAAACGTAGAAAAAATGCATGAAATGTGGACGATAATTTACACTCGTGTATATGCGTATACATTATAGCTACTTATGCACAATGCTGCAGCTAATATAATTACAGGGATTTCGGGTATCGGGGTTCACACATACTAACGTTCATTTACGCATACACGCACACACACACGCGTACGAAATTTTCAAAATGTTTTGAAAATTGCCTATTTTCGACCCCTTAAATTATCCCGCGGAGAGCATCCGCTTTAAAATGAGTGTTTAATGTTTTCTTTAAGGAATGTAGTTTTAGACACACAATCAACCCAATAAAATCGAGTTATATATTTACAATTTTATGAGTACTGAATTGATTTTTGAAAGATTTTTAATCTATAATTATAATTAATAACGAGAGCACAATCCGTGATATATTGAAATTTTTTTCCGATTATTTTAAGTTTATTTATAAATATAAAAATACCGAAACAGTTATATTATTGGTTGAATTGTTGAATTAATTGTTTGAAATTGATTTGTCCAACAAAATATTTCCAAAATATCATAAATTTTTCTTCTCCAGTAATCAACTATTATCCTCAAAATTAAAAATATAAAATCTGATTTTAATATAGGCACATCACGTGCGTGTTAGATAAATACAAACAACCAAGTCAGGCGTGACAAGCGCATTCCCCTAAATACGATAGAAAATATTGATGTAGGAAAATGATAAAATTGATATTATCAATACGCTAAATATTTTAAATGCCGGGGTTTGAATAGGTACTTTAAAAAATACAAAAGGAAAATTGATTGTTTAATAATTGCAAAGAATAGGGAAACGTAGATGACGTATATTTTGAGTTTTTGCCATATTATATTGTCCGGAGGACTCTTGAGAGGGACAACCCGGAGTTTGATTTAAGTATTTAAAGTGCAATATATCAAATTGTTTCCTATGCGTATATAGTAAATTATTATATACATCTTAATATAAATAATATTATCATTCAATTTAAAAATATTATTAAGTTATTACCGTCTATAACTGTCATAATAATTTCGTTAGGTATTTGAAAAGCGTTGAGATGAAAACGTCTTCTACTTTTAAAAAATATTACCATATACGACTGAACAGTATTCTCAAATATTATACCCATCGTGGAAATTTAAAATTATTCAAGTACCTATATTTAATATATATATATTCTCGGAGTGTATTATAATATTTTAGCATAAATATGTCGATGCCGATGGGTGTATATAATATAAAAGTTATTCAATTCGCACATAAAGATCCGAAAGAGAAAAAGTTGAATATATTTAATTTTTACAACAATAAATTCAATAAAATATATAAATTTTAAATTAAACATTTCGCACTAAATACCTATCAGCTATATACATTTATATATTGTGGTACATAATTGAAATGAGAAATTTTAGTAAAAATCGTTTCTAGAGACTATTGTGGTATTAAAGCTAGTGTAGTTGTATACAAGGATAACAGTAAACGAGGCGATACTACTGTGATGTTAATGTCATCACTGGGCGGATAAAGACCAGTAGAATTACTGTCCAAAAAGGTCTTACGCAGTTACGAATACGTCTTGAAAATAAATGACATTGTTACACTTTATACACAAGTTATAATCTGTTTCCTAAATAATAGTACGTGTATAATATTGCTGTTGTCATACCATTGAGCTAAAGGCATACCTTTAAAAACGTTAAATTAAATTTAAAATACTCTTAGCAATGGCTCGTGTTTGTTCGTGTATTTTGTACGCATACGTTATATATAAAAGAAATAGTGCGAATGACAATTTTACAAAAATATAGAATATTATTCAAACGTATATATACTATATTTAAAAGAAAAAGGAAATTTATTAAGTATCGCTTATGAAATACTCTAATAGAGATTATAAAAACTATAGAGCAAAGATTCACAAATTTTGTGTATCGATTCTTCGTATAATAATGTAAAAGTCGAATTTTCGGTCATGGCTGTGGATCAATACTAGTTTTCGGAACAAATTGCAACTGTCACATAATATTCAGAAACATTGAACAGTAAATTTACATAAACGTAAAATTCCATTTGTATTTTATTTATGGTAGGTATTCACATGAAAAAAGTTGGATAATACAAAATAATGTTCATTTTTTAAACATAGCTTATATCTACACTTAGAATGCAGTAGTCACATATGTATAGGTTTGATACATTATTTAAAATGTAAAAAAGTTATTCTAAAAGTTGAAATTTTGTGCGAATTTTGAATATAAATATATGATTTTTTTTTTAAATAAAGTTGTTTGCACTTAACATTAAAATTGATGGTACGATGTACGATGGACAAAATATCGATCACATAACGTAAAATTATTTTCCATTAATACTTTGATTTTGGAAGTTATTGGTCATGTAGCTTCAAAAGTATATAATTTTTCAAAAATGTAGTAGGTGTTCGTGCATGTGTTGATTGCATTTTATTTTGATATTAAAATATTGAAATAGAACCACAAATATATATTTTTTTTAAATATAATTAAAATTATTAAAACTGCAGTCAAAAAGTTGTGTAATTAATATGTGTATAAAATACACTATGTTTTTTTATGTATATTTTATACTGTATATCTGTATAGTAATTAAGGATAGAGGTTACTTTTATTAGATTCGTCAATAACTTCGATTCTCAAATAATGGTATCAAGTATTCGAGTATAGAAATAATGGTTTTTTTTTTGTTGTATCTTTGGTACATATTTAAATATTTTTGAAGTATATAATATTATGATAATAATTTATAAATTTTCAACTTTAATATGTTATCATTATAAACCACTATTATTAGTTTAAAAGTTATCGAATAGTGTATGAAAATTAATACGATATTATTCAGTTAAAAAAAAATATATTTTTTTAAGTAAATAATTTTAAAAAATATAAATTTCTGTATAAGGTATTTTCAATTTTTTATTGGTCATATTTAAAAATAATATAAAAAACAAAAAAATTTTATATTTAAAAGTAAAAAACAAACGGAATTTAACGAGGAGGAAAATCGTGATTTTTACCAGAGTGTAGTTTATTTGTTTTATTTTTTATGGATTATTGTAATACTTATTGTAATTTTATTGTATTTAAGTTTAGTCGTGTTTGATTAAAACACAAATTATTCTGATTGAAAATATAATCAAGAAGAATTGATACCTACTCATTTAAATTGCTATTTCAAGAAAAACATGGTTCATAAAAAAATCATTCGACCAATTTCGTTTAATGAATAATTTATATTTAATTATTATTTATAGTGAATGTTTATTACGAGTAAGTATATATAGATTAGGTTTTTTTTTTTTTTTTTTAATGAAATTAATTGTTTTTTATTCATTCAATTTCAGAATGAGTGTTTACAAAATCGTGATTTATATTATATTTGCGTATTTCATTTTGATTTAATGAATTAATTTGTATACGCGCCGATCATTCTATATTATAGGGTATAATGTATATAAACGTTAAGCTCAATACAATATGAATGTAATACAGATATTATACACGGATATTGGTCTAAAGAACAAAATGGAGGTAATATTGCGTATACGTTATTATTATGAGCACAGAGCTATTGATCAATGTTAATGTCCCAGAAAGTAAAACGGCCCTTTGCCAAGTTTGTCCCTGTGAAAAGGGGAACGCACAGTATACACAGTGTGTATATATGCTTATGTATTATAATATTCGGCACGGTGGATATTCCATTTAGGTTCTAGTCGTGCGAAAATCGGTTTTTTTGTATCTTTCCAAATACAAACAAATTAAGGCTCGGCGAAATGCATTTTCAATTTAAAACAGTGTGCCGTCGAACGTACAAGGAATTACGCGTGTAGCTTTTACGTTCGTATGACGGTAAGAATCTGTACTCGAAGAAAAGAATCGATATCCGGGGCCGTATATATAGCACATTGTATTACGTATACAACAATCATCGAACGTTGAAACAAAAAGAAAAAAAAAACCGTTTAAACTTGACGCGAACTACGCACGAACTCGGCGTATATAATATACATACAGGATTGATCCGAACGTGGCTTAGAACGAACCGGTACTTAATGTCGATTATTTATTTGAAAATTTACTTTTTTTACCATCTTGTTTAAACGTTCAAAGGTCAGAGACTTCAGAAATCGTAAATCCATTATTAACGTAAAGAAAATACAGAGAACGAAAGCCTCTATGTCGTACAGAAAGCTTTGCATTTTGTATCTAAAAAACACGTTCCTACGAACAATTTAATATCACCACGGTAAACCTCTTTCGTTCTAAGCCGGTGCGAAATCCTCGCCTTATTTTACGCTGTTCACTGGATTAACAGAAGCGCCCTGGGCCTCTGGTTAAAGAATATTATATCGAAACCGTTACTCGGCTGTAGTCGATGTCAAAACTCTTTACAAGCCTGCTCTGGTCACATCTGATTTAGGAAATTCTTGAAAGCTGTACGAAGAGATTGACACCAAAAAAACACGCGTGTATAGACTCTCTTTTATAGACACATTTTTATTCAATATTTAATATCCATTACCACGATAACAACGGTTATACGTTTCAGTCGATATTATGCATGAGCCAAGTTCAATGATAAATTTTATTATTGGCATTTTCTATTGTAGTTTTTTTTTTTTTTTTAATAAAGACTATATTTTTCAAAAATGCATTACTCATTAGCTGTTGACATAGTCATTTAATTGTAGTGTATTTTAGCATCCATACCTTCAATTATTTCTAGACATGTATCTTCTACAGGCGAAAACCAACTGGATGACCGATGAAAATATTATTGAAACTAATATCGTTGTCTCTCGTACAAACTTTTTGTATACGAGTACATCATACAAGATCGATTTGATAGAAAAATGTTTGAAAAAAAGAGAGAGCTTGGACTAAAATTTTGTTAGAGGTTTTTTTAGGGCCTTCGGTAAAAATTATATTGGCTTTAGAAGAGCTCAAAAGAAAAAATTTCTGTCGGGAAGATTTATGTGGCAGCCGACACTGCTTATTGATGGTACTGCCAATTTTAGTTATATAATCACTTATTGCAACACTCACGACAGTTTTAAAGTACAATGAGTTCTATTACACTACACTACTACTTATGTCATATAATTTCAATATGTCTCACCTAATATAGTAAATTCTCTTATGAGTTATGACTAATTTTATTGAATATTTTTGTATAATACGTGATTTTAAAATATTACATTATCGTATTGAAAATCATGATAGTAATGGAATTGAACTTTAAAAATGAAATGGAAAAAATTTTATTTACATACACAACAAAAAAATTTCAGAAGCGAAAGTCCAATCCTAATCGAACCAATAGCACTTAAAGCGGAATATTCTTAGTAGTACATATAAGTATATTCTAAATACATTTGAACCGAAACAATAAATTTGGAATTTGATCCTTATTTCTTTAATTGTTTAGATCAAAAATCGTGTAATACATTTTTTGATAAATCATATACCATAATGAGTGGTCTAATTTTGATTATCATCAACTTTTTTAATCCAAATGTAACAACATTTCATGGTTTATTTTATTTTTTATTAGACTTTAATTTAATTTGTTACAATATTATATTGTTTTGGTGACACTTGAAATTACATATAATTTCACGTCAAGTTTTTTGTCAACGTTTATTATTTTTTTTCCTTTTGAGTGGCAAGAACATTTGTCATATTATATTATTCGTAGCCACCGTGATTCGAATATATTTTGACCGTTTAAATTAATTTCATCATATTTCACTTTATACAAACAAGAGGTTGTTTTATATTTTATTATACAACGCTTAATAATATTTTTCATAAAAAATTACTAGCTCTTTTAATCGACAATTTTTTATTATTTAAACAAATAATACAAAGTCTTAACAATAACATGATTTTATTCTTATCAAGAGTATTTTTATCAAATGAAATTGAAATAGTTTTACTGTTTTATCTAAAATAAAATAATTTTTAATTGTACACTTTTAACTAAAGTACCTACTTTTCCTACTTATAAAATATATGACTTCTTATATTATATTTCTTAAAAATATTTTTCTGTTTTATTGAATGATAAATAGCCATTATAAGTATTTTAATAAAACTCGTTTTGACTAATTTTTGTATATTATCGTGGCATTTTTCACAATTGTCAATTTTTCTATATTTGAGCTGTAATGTAAACATTACAATTATGACGTTATAAGTGCACAAAATATAATAGTTGTAATAATATTTGTTTATTTTGCTTGTTTATTATGCACAGCAAAGATACATTAAAGATTAAACTACTTTAAATATAAACTTACAGTAAAAAAATAGGTTAAATTTTTTTAGATTTATAAATTAAATATGTATAAGAGCATAATAAAGCCCTTATTTTTAAATATTTATTACCATAAAGTGGGTCTAAATTGACCATTTGTGTAATTTTTGCATAAATCCTGTACGAGACGGGTAAACGTCCTTCTGGGAAGATATTATTGGGCTTTAAAGGATTAAATATATGTCCCCCGTATAGTAAACTGTGTTTTGTAGGAATATAAACATTATAATACGAGTATATATTTAATGATATGCATATATATATTTTTTTTTTTTTTACACTGTGTGTACATCAAAATACAAAATATTTGTGTACATTGTTCAATAAAATGTATATCATAAGACGGTATTGTTATTGTATGTTCTAATGGAAAATTACAAGGATATACAATAATAATACATTTAAATTGTTAAAAAAAAAAAAAAATTTCTCATTCAATTTCAAAGTTTTAGGATTCTAAACACAAGCCCGTCATGTATTTATCCGTCTGTCCATCTGTTCATCCGTCATTCCATAGTTACTAGTACATGCGTAGTTAAGGACATTGTTGATTTGGTGTACGTATACGTGTACTCTAGTAGATTAAAATTATAATTTAAAACCATTTAAATAAATTAAAATAAATTTAGAAACCGGGAATTTAGCATGTTCGCAGAGTGCGCTTTCCTAACTTGTTTTTAAATAAATACACGATATTAATATTCCCATCATAATTCCCATGATCTTAATATTGTTATACAATCAGCAATGTATTATCAAATTCAAAATGTTATCCGTTTTTGTGAAATCATTCTGTCTATCGTACATAATATAACGTATGTGACCAAAAACAGTGAAATTTGAAAATTATCAATTACAGTAGTAAATTTTAAAATAATCTACACATAATTTTAATTAAATAAATAAATTTCATTAATAAAAATTCATAAATTTAAATTCAACCGTAATAACATAAATGAGTATGAGTTACGCCTATTATTACACGTTAATAATTATACTATCGATGTTATTAAATTATTAAATTTATGTTGTAACCGGTTGTTCTCAGCAAATATCCAAACCTAAAATTCACGTCATTACTAACCTAACATAATTATTAAGATAATATAATTTAACGTTTTCCCGTTTGTGCGGTTTTAGGTTACTTTGGACAGTTTCACCATCGGTCGGTTTGCCTCGTACACGAACGCCGGCTGTCCGGACGGCGACCTACACATCACCGAATCGGACAGGCCGGCTGTGTCGGGTGGCTGGTGCGGTACGTCCTGGGCGCCGGCCCACTACTACAGCGAAACCAACTCCATCACGCTGCTGGTCCGGTTGTACACGTTGTCCAGTCTGGACAACACGGGATACAATTTCGACTTCCGTCTGGGTTACAAGATGCTCAACCGGAATCGTGCGGTTGTCCGGTACGGCGAGCAAAACATGTTTGCAAGTGAGTATCATCTATGACGACAGTGTTACCACTTATAAGATTTTATATCGAACCATACACAGAAAACGCAAAAAAAAAAAAAAAATCCTTCTACATATAAGAACAAGGCTACACGCTGAGTATTAGTTAATGTTATTCTTTATAATTAAACGTTTTATGTCATATTTCTATAATGTTTTCGAGTTGTTAAAAATGAGAAATACGAAAATATTATTTTCAATAAAGTTATATTATATAACATAAGAACTTACATAAAAAAATAACAACAATAAAAAATGACATTAACGTGAAACTATTTATAATTTAATTTTAAAATGTATACAAATATTTTAAATTATTAGATGTTTATTTTTATTAAAAGTTACACCTTAAAAATGGAAACATGGCTGCGCTTATTTCGTTTTAAAAAACATTTTTTTTTTTTTTTTGGTGTTGTCTGCGGGGAATTTAGTCCATTCCGGATTAAAACAATAAGAATTAAAAAAACAATTTCGGAACAGGATATCCTTCCTGCTGATAAATCTGCATTCAATATAGCAACAAAATTATATTGTAGAACTTTATAATAATTTTGTAATCGGAGATACGCATATACTCGTATCAATACTACCACAACCCATGAATGCATAATAAAAACCGTACAAGCGTATTTAACAGTAGGGGAATAATACGGAATAAGTTAACGTGTATTTATTTTATTCGTGACGCGTGCACATTTCTATATTTCTTTTTTATTTATTTAGTTTATTCTTTTATTATTGGTGTATATTATATTATTATAATATAGTAGATAAAAACTCATTATTATATTAACAGAAAATTGAAATAAAACAACTTGGAAGACCTGTTTAGTAAAATGAAAGGTAGACGCCTAAAATATTTTGAGTATAAAACGTATAAATTTTATTATTTTATAATTTTCGGTTTTTGTAATATGTATTTTATATTTTTGTTTTTGTATATGGTATTAATTTTGTTTTAATAAATATCTTTTAAATTACTACATAATTATTGTATTGTATTCTATGCTTTTCAAAAATGAATAATTTTATTTGCCCTCCCACTTTCAAAGCCCACGAGTCGCCACTGGTATTTAGGATTTCATTACCCTAGGCACGTCTATTTGTGTTGCTTCAAACACAAATAATTTTACTGAAGTATAAATAAAATAGATAAACAAAAAAAAAGTTCACTTAATCAATTATCCAAAAAAAATTTTAGAAGCAACGCATTTCAAATAATTTGTAAAATTAAATGCCCTACTGCATATAAACCAATAAATACAGGAGTACATGAAAATAAATAATTTTTTTTTCCGCTTCAGTCACACTGAGTAATTTTTTTTTATGTTTTAGTGACTATGAATTAATACTTTATGTCTAATATAAAGTATATAACAATACAACGATATATTGTAGCCATTGTGAAGGCTGAGCAAATAACTAAATTTTTTCACACGTTCAATTAAGTAAAATATATAGAAAAGAAGCAAGTTTAATTAAATATTAAAAGATAACCAATATAATGTTAACCATTGTTAATTTCATAAAGTTAAAAGCTAGGTAATATATAAAATATTCAACATTACCTAATTATAATTTATGAACGGTTCGCGTTCTAAATATTAACAACAGTATAGCTGACATTCTTTTAAGATAAAATAAACAAAAACAAAAACCTCAAAAAATCTTTGAGGTCTCTGTATTACTTCTGACTATTGTCTGTATTTTTCAGACTGAAGAGTCTAAATAATATAACTTTTTGCAGTATTTACACGACCTCCCTTCTCGACCACGGTATATCATTAAGTTTTGCCATATACTTATTTTTATAGACGAACTTTTGTACTTTTGTACGTATACGGTTAAAACGAAAGTCACTTTAATTTTTAACTAAGAAAATCCTAAAATATTAAAGATAATTCTGTCGTCTTAATATTGTAAGAGGAGAGCGTAAGCTCATAATAAGATCATTGTGACGTGTCAGCACACTCGATTATTAAAACGATCGATAAATTACTATATTGTATACACAGAAACACGAGACGATGATAATAATAATATTAATAGCCTTTACCTGGCCTTTAAACGATATAGGTTGAATAAGTACCAATAAACACTACAGGTATATAATATATATATTTTAGTTTTAAACCGATTTGAATTCTATTTATTTTATGTAATAGATAACATGTATAATATTTATATCAGAACTACGTGCGTGCACAGGACTACTTTTTTCAAATATTGTACTACCCATTTACCAGAAAAATTTTTTCGTTATTTTTAAAAATAATTATTGGTACTTAAGTCGACATTCTGAGTTGAAAATTCACTGAATCATAATTGCAGTTGAGATTTTTAATTTATTTTAATAAAAATGTATTATTTATTTATGTAGTATTTATTCTATGAATAAAACGAGCGTGAGACACAATTTTTTGCATAACGAAATTGCTCTAGATTGCGGTTAGTCTTTAGCAAAATTAGTATTATGATTAGAGATGTAGAAAGTAGTGGGATGTCTGGAATGATGGTGAGGTACATTAAATTAGATGTGTTCTAGTAAATAAGGAGAATAAATACGACCATTGATGAGATTATGAATAAATATTATACACGCCACTTCAAGTCTGAAAGCCAGTGTAGGCAAATTCAAATGTATACGAATTGGCTCGTAGTTGTGTGGTCCATATAATTTGAAAGCTATGTATTTAAGGGAATGATTTTGAACTCTTTCTATTGAATCGCTTTTTAAGTTAGTTTATGGGTTTAAAAAAATGGAAATTCTCTAAAAAATCTAAAATAGATCTAACTGGAGCAGAGTAAATAGCATTAAAAGATCTATAGACTCTGTAAATGCAGAAGTATGACGTTTAATAAAACATAATGTTTTTAAAGTTTTTTATACAATAGATTCAATATGATCACGAAAATTTAAATCGTGTGAAAATATAATCTCAAGATCTTTAACAGTAACGACAGAGTCAAGCATTTTGTTATCGATGCCATAATTAAATTGTATTGGGTCACGTACTCTATAAAAGCTCATTGAGTGGCATTTAGATGTATTTAAACTTATTCCCCAATGTTTACACCATTTTACCAAAATATCAAGATTCTATTGTACGTCAATATAATCGTAAATGGAGGATACTCGTGCAAATAATTTTAGGCCATCGGCGAATAATAAAAATTGAATCTTATTTAGAACAGATGAGAGGTCATTAATTCAAATTAAAATAGGACTGGTGACAAGTGACCATCTTAAGGAGCGCCATATGGAACAGTATAAGTGTTCGATTTATGGCTCTGAACATTAATAAATTGTTTACGGTTAGTGTGGCCAACACCCAATCGATGTGCTGCACAAATTATGTATAATAGGTGCATAAAAATATATTTGTGTGTTACATATTTTATCAAATATGATCTCGTGTTTTTGATTCATGATTTATTTATTTTTCGTATACCAATTTTCCTACTATGTAGGTAGCTAGTCGATACGAAATCAATTTTCAAGATTTTTATTTTATACCACTGACCACCTGTACACTTATTTTGAACTTATACTTTCATTCATCATAAATGTATCATATAGTAGTATCAAACATTTAATTATTACATATAATTATAATATATTACCTGTAGGTACCTACTAATTCATCTCACAAGATATGAATAGTGCGATTACTGTAAAAAGAACCCGAATTGTACATGGAGTTAAAACGTACAAAATATTTTTATATTGATGACTAGTAAAAAAAAAAAACTATATTAATTATTTAAACACGTATTAAAAAGTCACGCAATTCTAATATAATATTTAAACGTAGAACGTATACATCGAATATCAATATTTAAATTAAAAGGGTGAACTTTGAAGGGTCCTTGGTGGTAACTAAATGAAATAATCTCAAATGTGAATATATCCATCGATAATAGATTAATGCCACACTGCTTTTATGATATCGGTAGAATGTTTAATTCTAAATGCTATAATATTCATACCTATAGATATATTGTGTATTTAAAATGCTAATTAATTTTTCTATATTAACTATAACAGTAGTATAAATTATATTTAAAATATTTAAGTTAAACGTTTGATATGTAATTTAACTATTTTAATAAACATGCATTAAATAAAATAGAAATTAATTTTCATACCATCAAGTTATCGCTTAAAATATTCAATATAGACGTTGAATTAATCCTTGCAAAAATTAAATATAGATTTTTGGAATACATTTTTGAGATTAATACCTAATATTTGTAAAACACATTAACAACGTATAGTTTCTGTATTTTGGTAGATGGTTATAGGTTATAATAGTTAAATGTGCAAATACTAAAAATGTTTATGACACTAATTATTCTATATATAAATGTACATTAAATGTATTTGAATTATTTTACTCGAAAAATATTCGAATAGGATTCAAATTAAAATACTTTACAAATCTGATATTAAATTATGAATTTTCAATGTCCGATAAATATTTTTATTTATTTAAATTTTAATGTTTTAGTATGCTACAATTTAATTTTGATAATATTTCTAAACATAATTTTACATTGAATATTGAAATACATTTATATAAGTACATATTTTTAGCAAATATATTTGTCAATATTAAAATTATAATGATAATTCTACAAATTATAATACTATTTTTGACTTTAATAGAATTATTTAAATGTAAACATTTAAATGTATTTCAGACGGACGAAAAAAATTTCAAAATACTCGTAAAATATACATATAAATATTCATGAATACATACTATATTATACAGCGTGAATACTATATTATATATAGCTGACAAATCAAAGATCCATTCTAAAATTTCGATTAATTTGATTTCATATATCAATACATTCATTTACACGAGTTTACTTATTAAGTTTATTGACAACAAATAATAAAAATGAATAAAAGTAATTTAAAAATATTCCTATGTTTACATTTATCATTGTGTAATCACAATATTTGTTTAAAAAAAACATATAACATAATTATTATATAAATATTATATTGTATAATCATCGTAGGTCGACGTTTTTAGTACCAATAGGAAGACGAGAATATAAACTAGATTGTTTACCAAAAATTTTACGATTTATTTGATCTATCATGTTCTATAAACTACTGAAAAACATAAAAAAATATCATTTTAAAAATTGTATATAAATTACAATTTCCAACAAAGTTTTAAAATAATATTTTAATAATATTCATAGTTTAAATTCTCACATTTTTTTGTATCAAAAAAATTATTCTATAATAATTCTACAATTCATAGCAAAGGAAATGTGTGAAGGAGTTTTCCGCCGTGTTTCAAACGGATTTTGATCGTCTTAAATTAATTTTTTTTCGGTACTTTTTTCACATTATATAATATGCACAAGAATACGAGTAGTCAAAATATTTTGTCGCTTTGCAATTTAATGTTCAAGCTAAGTTTACATTTAGTATTTATATTCTATAAATATATATATATATTTGATTTAAAAAATACTTTTAACCATCGAAATATATTATTGAATTATAAATTCACCTTTAATAAAAATAGACTTTTTCAAATACCATATACCATTCATTTTAGACGTTCTTGATCTTTGAATCATCCCTGAAAATGAAAACAATCTCTCTACTAGTAACGATGAACAAATTTCAGTATTGAACTTTTCGATGAATCTCTCAAAATAGTTGTTTACAATGAAACTCATTTTAAGATTGTGGACCAATCCTTTTAGAAAGTGATTAAACTTATTGGTGCAGTCTGACAAAATATACAAAGGTCTTTTCAATTCTGTTGTTATAATATGTATCATATAAAATTCCTCGAAATATTATAATATTATAAAGCATTCAATATATGTAGGGTTTCAAATTATATCATTTTAAAATCGGTTGTTTTCAGGCAACCATCTCATTTTAAATAATGGAGTGAAAATAAAATGCTAAAATAGATTTATTTGCTCCAGGGTACGAAAAAGAAAAAACTTTTCAAATCTTTAAAAGTTGTTATTGAAGTTGTTGAATAAGACTATATTTAAATTATAAAAACAGATACAATATATTAGATACATACAAAGTACAATATTTTTTATATTAAAAAAATACAAATCTATATATATATTTCAACTAATGTTATTATTCATGTAATTAAAATACATTTCAGATATTTTTTTTTTTGTTAAAGTCGATATTTTTAGAAAAAATTAATAAGAATATTATATTAACACTGCAGAATAATATGTTACTGATACTTATACAGGAAGTTTATTTATTTATTTATTTTTTTGGTGCAATTAAAAATCTGTTTTGCGTATTGAGATTTATCGATCTCCAAATTCAGTATTTTGATATGTTACACGGTATTTGTGGCTTTCAGATGGCAGTGTCTGAAAATTATAAAAATTGTGTAGCATATCAATATAGGAATTTTAAAAGACGAGGAATGTTATCGAACGATAATTTTTATACAATAAACGATTTAATGAAATAAGTTTTTAATAAAATAATTTAAATGTAAAAAAAAACTATCAATAATGCACACAATTCAATTTAAATTATCTTTATATTAATAATATTAACATTAACATGAATAAAATAACAGCAATATCAACAGTCATTATAATTATAATATCACTTACTTGTAAACATTATTTTATACAAACATTGGAAAATAAATAAATACCTATACTTATGTAATTACCAATGAAATGTATTATTTTTCGTTGTTTTTATTTTATCCGCTAATATTTCTCTAAATCATTATTTTAATAAAAATTAAATAGGTGTGTACGGTTAAGTTAAGTTAGGTTAGGTGCATAAAATATTATTGCGCTCACCCCGGACACCTTATTACCTTATACATACGCCTTTACCAATATATATCCGACTCGGTCGGCCACTCTGTTGTGCTTAAAAACTAATGATAATAGGGTAGGTAGTAACTAATCGTAATAAATGGTAACTAAAATGGTAGGTAATAGAGATTTGTGTATTACTGGTACAAATGGAACATAAACAATAAATAAATAAAAATCACAGCAACACAGAGAATAAATAATTCGGCACTAAGCACAATAAAACATATATATATATATATATATATATAAAGCCGATCAGTAGGAGATGGAAGCATTTCGCTCATTGGGTAGGATACTGGTGGTGGGTATATTGAATTTGAAACCAATGATAAATCATTTATTTGTAAAAAAAAAGCTTCGGTGGATATACTTGACAATTACTGCAGATTATATCTACTAATAATATATATATTATGACAATATTTTATAAAATAATGAACAAAAAAGTCGAAAAAAGAGTAAAATAATAAAAAATATATAAATACTTTTTTTCCGCCGATATTTTTTAATTTAGTTAAATTAATGCACGACTATTGTCATGTTGAATTTTTTCAGGTCTTAAAATCTTATTTTACCCACTATTTGGACTTAAATACTTCAAAATTGATAATTTTTTCAAAAAAATTAAAAAATGACTATAAAAAAAAAAAAAATTGTAACTACAGATTTTCGAGATTTTTTGAATTTAGTTATAGTAACATATATTTAACGCTGTATAAAATGTTCAGGCCTTAAAACTCCTTTTAGGACTTAGAAACCACAAAAACTAAAATATCTATAAATAGCCCATAATTTAAAAAAATTAAAAAAAACTTATCAACGTAAATATATTACTAACTTAAATATTTGATGTAAATTTCAAGATTTTCAAGTTATTATTTTCGAAATTACGAAGAAATGAAAAATCTCGATTTGACAAAATCGTATATTTGCCGTTTTTTCATCAATTTTTGGTAGTTTTTCCTTACGCATTAAAAAGCTATTGAGAAAATCAAAAAATGACCTGTTTAAAGTACCAACTAGATGAAATTTTCTACAAGAAACCATGTAAGCATATAAAGATCGGAGCACTCCTTCTGGTAGTAAATTTGTTAACAGAGAAAAAAAAAATAAACATCAATGTAAAACCACTAGACCCCTCGCTACGCTCAGAATCTAAAATAGCCCCGCTGACTCAACAAATTAATAGTGTTCGTGCTTAGGCCGATATTATTCACAAATAATAAATAGGTGATAGAATAATATACGGTTAGCTACTTTGTCTCATGATCAATATAAATAAATAATAATAATAAAGTATAGATATACTCACAGAATAATAATATGGACGCAGACTGGCCATCCGCTATGTGCCTAATCCCAAATAAGCAAAATACACGTACATACAAATATAATGAAAATAAATTGTAGACAAACAATTGGTAACGAGTTAAAATAACATGGTGAGTAACAGTAAAATAATTTAAATAATTTAAAGTTTTACAATATTGGCCTAAAATACAATAGATAGGTACCTATACGCCATATCAATTAATTCGCACGAGATGATTTGTTAGCTATTAGAGCCGGTAAATAATCTTTCACGTGCGTTTTGAACACTTAAAATTTGGCTGTAAGAGCCGAAAACGCGAGTAGCGCCCTACAATTCAATTCCGATCAGAGGGAAGAAAGGTTACCGTTCTTAATAAAATAACGCCTTTTTTGCGAACTAAATGTTTATAATAAAAAAAAAACAATTGTATCCGCGTTCGCCAGCGAACGTACGACCGACAACGGGTGTGGCACATTGATTTCGGGCAGGTACATAAAATGTCAATTTTAATATAAGATTAATAATAATAATTCACAATAACAGATAAATATCAACTTAAAGGTTGATCTATCTGATGTGTGTGTGTGTGTATGCCGTGAAAATAAATAATAATAATATTTTTAAGACAAATTATAATTTATAATATTCAGGCCTCAACAAGGTGTTTCTATAACATTTTTTGTCCCCTTGAAGGAAATTTATAAAAGTGTTACACAGTTCATATGAAAATAGGGTAATATAAAATAATAAAATAGGGGGTTGGTAAATTGCATATTGTATTTTGTTTTTCAATACATTTAAAACAAAATAAAATTGTAATAGTACCCTTATAAGTCCCAAGTTTGCAAAATACAAAATAAGGTTTTCGATTACAAAAGGTAATTCTCGAAGTTTGCACGCAATAAAAAGAAAAAAATCCCTGTATAATTATAAAGTCATTAAACAATATTATTAATAAATTAAATAATATAATTATTTAACAGTTAATTATTCCGTTTGTCATTTAAATATTATAATGTACCTACAAACTTATTTCGAATTAATTATATCATCAATAAGTTAAAAGAATGTATTAAAAACATCTAAAGGAATATTAGAACTTCACTTTTTAATCAAAATTTTTCTAACTAAATATTTTATATATGAAATATTAGATTTTATTTTACTATAAATTACAATAATTTATTATATTGATAGTTATTATTGTATTAATATTTAAATACATATATATTATATATATATATATTTTATTTATATAGTTTATTTATTGATTATTGTATTTTCCAATTGTAATTTACTTTAGATCAATTTGGGGAAATTATGATATAGTTTTTATTCTTTTATGCCCAGTTTATAAATACATATATTGATAATTCATATATAGGAATATATATCCTATATATACTATACTAGAATACTAATCTTCTACATAGCAGTTCATAACTGACGAGAGTTATACTAGACCATTAGATCTACAGGGTAAATTTCAAGAGTTTCCATACTTCAGTCAGAATTCCAAATTCATATTTTTTGTTTATTTTTTATTCAGGACCAATGTTTTTATGTTTACCATGAGTTTTAAAAAAATGCCATTATCAGTAATTGAAATAGTATCTAAAAAAACACAATTTTCGATGCTGTTTAGGAGAGAATAATATATGACCTTCCTCTAATAGACACCCGTAAAAAAGAACCGAAAAATTTTTCCAAAACACTGTTTAAAATGTATTTTTATACTACAGAATCATCAAAATAGTTTGAGTTCAACTAAATAATTTATCGTGGTCGGTAATTTGATCATATTATTCATCATTCATTACAATACACCAGTTCTACCACGAGTGTGAATTCGGTTCATATAGGATGAGAGCCAGGAATTCTCATAGTATGATGCATCCATAATATTATATATGTGTATATACATTATCAGTGATATAAATGTCCCTGAAACGGTCACCCATCCATATACTACAACTTTTCCGGATGATCTACCTCATCTCATATCATCTCAATAAATTATAACGGTACTCTGAACATACCATAAATATACATTTATATATGATTACAATATTCACCCTGTATAGTGTATATAATATATTATTCATTACTGCAGTGTTGGTACATAAAGCATGCGAGGTAATTTAAAGTTTAATGTTCTTTTTATCACATCCTTAGAATTCACGCCCAATTATACAAAAGACATTTGAAAATAGTTTTAGTAGAAGTAGAAGTTTTTTTCTATATACATTAAGTAGATGTTTTGTTGTAACTGTTCAGTTTTTTCAGCGTCCAAGATATTAATATATTATAAGTAGATAGGTAAAATATTACACTACTATGGGGACTCAGAGACGTATAAAGATTTTCAGTGAGTGCATTATTAAAAATTTGTTGGAAAATTCTAAACACATCACGTTTGGTCACAAATAGTAGAAACACGTTTAGGTGTCAAATAAAAACCGCGAACGGGATGTGAAACTAAAAATTCCACTTTGAAATCGATGCGATAAATTTTAAGTTCCTTCTCGTCCAAAGGTGTTTTATAGAAATACAATTCACAAAGTTTTGTCCGTAAATATAAATCGCAACGTACAATAAGTACTCGGTAAGGAATCATACTTCCAACGGAGTATCTCCGAAACTTAGTTTAAGACAGTTTGAATCATTTGACGTCTCAGAAATGTCAAATATTTGAATAACAGCTAGTTGAAGATGTACGTCTCAAATCGATATTGACGTGTTGGTATTCGTCTGATAAATTATGTTTCAATACCAACATATAAGTTTTTGAATCTAAGTTAAACTTCCTAGGATGACTCTAAGCTTTTACGCCAAAAAAAAAAAAAAAAACAAACAGATTTGATTATGCTCGTATCTAAGTGTGTGATGGTTGAAAAATCAGAAAACAATTTATTTAAATTACATGGATAGTTTTTTCACTCATCGTCAATTTATTTTTGATTATCAAAATCACGATTCAATAATAGATGGTGAACTCTTTTTATAATTCTAAGATTATGAAAAAAATTAATATTTGAAGCGTACCAGATAGAGTTTGGTTTTGATTGTTGACCATTATTAGTATACCACATTTATCAAAGTACTTAAATAGTCTAAATTCTTCATATTTTTCCAACCATCCTATATCTTGCTTCACTTGTGTATACGCTTATAATATATTTACAGAATATACGTTTATTGTCGGTTCATAATGTCGGCCAGAATATTTTCATCCTTGCAGTCAGTTATGTGTGCCAATGTTTGTGTTGCATATTGGTTAAAACTGTCAAAAGTTTCACTAGGGATGTTTCGATGGTGTTTCGAAATTCGCGGTCTAACCTTATTCCTTTCACTTGATTTATTAGCCATCTATATATATATTATAAAACACTCGGAGTGATTAATTTCGCTCGTTTATATTGTAGCTTTTATTCTACAGTTGTTTTATTTAGGTTTACTTTTTAGTGAGCCATGCATGCTTTATAATATAAAATAAACTGTACTATGTTGCTGGAAACAATCGAAAACCTCTCCGATAACATTGATTAAAAACTATTGTATACACTGTACTATATGATAAATATTGCATGTCACGTACACAGTACAATACAATAAGAGACAATTTTAAGTTTTTAAAAAGAATAATATTTGGAAAATGTACAATTAAATTGCATTGATTATTTAAACTAAAATGCTGTGTTTGCATTGTCGAATGATAAATTTTCTAATGTCTATCAATCTAAATAAACAACCAAAATCCAAATTATTACCATTATTCGTATTAATGGAATTTAAAATTGAACCTAACTAAATAATAAATTATAACCATCAAAATATAACAAATAAATTAAGAAAATAAAGCGATTAAAGTTTGTTCTGAATTGTTGGCGAGGTTAGCAAAATGCCAAAAACACGAATATATAGAAATAAATTGTATGAAAGTTTGGCAGTAAAATAAAAACATAGTATTATATCAATCGTATAATGAAACTATACTAATATTGAAAAGTTCAACAATGTAATTTTATTTAGACGAAAATAGAGATTTCTGTCGTCTTCTATTAGAACGACACTAACATGGAACTCGGAATTTTAAATTCCCAAATGTAACGTTTGGGTTATCTAAAATTATACTCAAACAGTCAAACGTCTCGTTTTAAATTTGAAAAATATTGTGCGTCATTATTTAGTAAATCTGTTATGGAAAATAAAACGCTACGAGCTGTACGAATAATAAATTAATATTACTATATTAGTGTACTGTATACTGTTTTCATCATACTAAACGTTCAATCCATTTTTTCAAAATACGTTTTATACCATGTAATCAAATATGTCTGTAATATGAATAATGTATCGAAGGGTGTATTGGGATTTTTCATAAAAAGTTTTGGTTTTTCTCATGACTCGTGATATAATACACGCTTATTCAGGTTACGATATTTACCTATACACACACACACACATTAGTATATAATATATTTGAATAGAACAACTATTTTAGCACTCCCCCGAATGGGCCATAATATAAATCGTTTTTATATGACAACTGTGGTTTTATCTGAACGCGTTTGAGATCCTTTCAAGTACGCTGGTGTATACATAATATACGTACCTATAATGACATCTTCAAAAAATCATACGCAAAAATACGTATGCATTGATTAAGTTTTTCCCCGATTAAAAACAATAATTCTAACTATTTTTTTTAGTACAATACAAATAAGATTGAAAATTAACCCAATCCCATACAAAAAAATTCTACAATGTCCGAATGTCAACCGTTTCTCCAGAAAAAAGTAAAAATACGTTCACTGTGTCAACGTGAACAGGTATTATAATAATAGTTACGAGAATATTATAGAGGAAACGTGACATTGCGGTTTTTTTTGAACATTTTTTGTTTTTGGCGGATATCGTTATCGATCAAACGAATTGTGTAGTATATACGCGCGTATAAACGTACCTATGCACATACACATTTCGCCGTGTTTACCTGTGTTCTATACACGCGTAAGTATAATATATATTATTTAAAATGGTTTTTGTTTTAAATCGAATGTACGTGACACGGGTTTTACGGTGTGTGAAATGTATACGCGGACGTCACGTTTTTTTTTTTTTTTTTTTTTTTTTAACGGATATTTGTATTCCAGTCGTCGCATCGCAGAGACGAGAAAGAAAATGCGGAGGTGGCATCATAAAATATTTCAGTCAATTATACGGACGTTCGCAATTCATTTGTCAAAATATGTAATTATTATACACAGCTCTGCAGAAAAACGCGTGTCGACGCGGAAAAACGATGGCAGACCCGCCCGTAGGACAAGGGGAACCTAACCGTACGTGCATAATATGTGTACGTATTATAATATTGTACGGGTCTGAATAAAAATTTACGAAATAAACGTCCATGCGTGTTATTTTATTATGCACTTACAACGGCGATTAATTGATTTTTATCACGTGTATTATTGTATTCCGTGGACATATCGTATTGTTAACTAAATTGATAATAATTTAATTTTCGTGTAAAAACACTCGGACAACGGACATTTTTCGTCCACGATGTACGATTTTGCTCATCGCGTATACTTTGGGTGTTTTAAATTTCAATCGGTACAGGAGATAAGAAAAGTGCAGTTGTTTAATGAGTACAGGGTGATTATTCAAGGTGCAATGTTATTTAATCAATATAATGTCTATGTTATAGGTATTCATTATATAACATTAGAAGTTATTGGCGACTACTGTAGATCAAGTACGAAATATCGTTGTTTTTATTATAAAATGATATATATTAATAAGCGATAACGTTCGTAGCAAAATACATTAAAACACTTGGTCATGGTTGAAAAAAAACAAACAAAAAATACATTCTTCAGAGGAAATAGAGTAGGTATAGAAATCCTAGTATGTACGTATAGTGTAGTAATTCTCCTCGTTTTTTAACTCTTAAATATAGTTAGAGTGGAGGTAATTGACTAAATAGTAAATACACTATACTGATTAACATCCAAAATTCTATAACTATATACACTCTAATGTAATTTATACTAAATATTTACAATTTAAAGACACCATAATAATTTCCAAGTTTAGTCCATAGATTAAAATGACTACGAATATCTAC
This sequence comes from Pemphigus obesinymphae, assembly GCA_025469235.1. Taxonomy (NCBI): domain Eukaryota; kingdom Metazoa; phylum Arthropoda; class Insecta; order Hemiptera; family Aphididae; genus Pemphigus; species Pemphigus obesinymphae. Next base: position 7,597 of record JAIPRL010001370.1, on the reverse strand, counting down.
ACTTATTCAGATGTTGAATTCGATACATTAAAATTTTGAACAAAAATTATCCGAAATATAATTTACAGAAACATTTATGGATCCCTATAAAAAAAAATATATGTATCACCAGAATTCTCTTTAATTAATACAATAAATTCAAAGTATTAGAAAAGATTTTGGAAAGAAGATCGCCGTGAAAAAATATCAAAAAAAGACAAAATTAATGGATAGAGCACATATTTATACATGGGCGTTTCTAAGACTAATCTTGAAAAAGATTATAGAAGAAAAATATGTAGAGGAAGGCCACGATTACAATATATGTATAAAACAAACTGCAGAAGATTATATATGTAATTTATATCGAAAGATTGAGAAAAAGTCTAGAAATAAAAAACGTGACGAATTGCTGCAAACCAATTCATGGATTGGAAACTTCTGAAAAGGAATTCAACAATCAAATTTATTTTAAAAAATATTTATAATTTAAGAATACAAGTGGGATCAAAATACTTAGTAAATCTCGTCCATAATATTATATGATTTCGTATTTGACAGACTTTATATAAGCAAAATTATAGCGAATAATAATCTTGGTGCCTACGTTTTATTGTGTAAATGATATAAATAGCTAGGCAATGACAAAACATCGCGACTATGATATAATATATAAGTGCCTATACATCATACTCGTATATTTTTGTATTCGCAATTTCCCATATTCAACGTCAACTTTTATAGGTCGCACATAAACTGTCGTGAATGATTATGAGTAATTGAAGTGATTGTATTATAATAGTGTGTATACTGTATAGATTTCCATAAACTTAAAAATATCATATTTTAGAGCTATATCATGTTTTTTAGATAGCTTATTAAATAGACATTGTATGCAAGGAAGGCTATTCTGAAAATAATATTAATGGACTTATATTTATAGGTTGTAAGTAAGTCGAGTTAATTGAGTAATAACTAATAATATATATAGAATCTAGGGAAAAAAAGCCAAAGAAAAACAAGCCACAGAAAAAAAAGACAAATTGTTTTAGTTTGGATTTTATACATAATATAACAATATAAGGATAACTAAGTATTTTTCATTGTATTTGTTGTCATGTTAAAAACAAATCATTTTCAATAATCATAGATATAATAATATAGTATAGAGCTTATAGTCAATACTGATCTTTATAATCTTAATTCTCAAATTCTTAATATTAAAAAAATCTATATGTGTTTTTGAAAATTTGGAATACTTTAGTATATAAATATTAATCATAATCCAAAGATAATACAAAATAAATATTTTATAAAATAATAAATATAATGAAATTATTACCATAGAATACTAACTGACCGTTAATACATATTATAATATCAATATTATCTGTGATAATTGAAAATTATTTATTTATTATACCATTAATTATATGTAATTGTACCCATTATATTATGAGAAATTAATAAACATGTAATAAGAGTTTTGAACATTTTAAAAATCGAATATGCTAGTTGTATAATATAATTGATGTATATTTTATGGTAAAAAACATAATATCGTCCTACTAACTATTTATATTTTTTATAAATATATTATTATAAATTTATAACAGAAGATGTTACCAGAGACATCTCTCAATATTAAACGTTTAGTCATTTATCATCGATCACAGAACTTGATTCGTAGTATTTGATCATATATTAAAGTGTCAAGCAACTATTCAACAGCTATTGATGTATCGACTAGAACTATCCTATTGTGAGGAGATGACAGTTTACATTATTAATCATTGTATACTTCACTTAGTTGTATTCTAATAAAGATGATAGTCGACGTACATAATGAGTTTTTTTACTAAACGTTACTAAAACGTATACGTTAATAGAGTCATAACTGAAAAATTATAAAACAAATTACTTAATAGACTTTTTTGTATTTTTATATTTAAAATCTTATAATAATATTTTAACTTAAGAACATTTTGTAAAATAATCTGTATTTTCATATAGCTGGTAACTATTTGAATATCGTACTGTTAAATTCAATGTTATGACAATACGATTCATTAACTACAACGTTAGACTGTCAATCAATTTTTTTTAAATCGAGAAGTCATTTAGATTAAATTTATTTTAATCAAATAAGATTTATAAGTTTCTGTACGTAATTTATTCACAATATGAAATGTTCTATTCTAAGAAACACACAAAAAAAAATACCATACCGTAAAATAGTTACAAATGTTAGACCATCTTAAAACACTCCAGCTGACAATCATATTTAATCTGAGAACTATACATGAAATGTGCATATCTGCTCAATTATACACATTGTTAACCTACATAGATGTTACCATATAGACTGGGAGGACTGGGGAAGTATCTATGGTGCCTCTATCTCCTTTATAAAATAATAATTTTAAATTTATAATTACTAAGCCTATATAATTAAAAATTATATATTATTATTTTTTAATAAATATCTTCTATAAAATTAAATTTCAAATTTCAAATTGGGTTTATAATTTTATTATTTAATCAATCATATTATTATTATCTTTGTACCTATAAAAGTTGTTTAAATTGTGAAAAATTGAGAAAGAGAGAGAATAGATTGAGATGACTCTGAAATGTTTTAAAGAGGGAAAAGGCAGGGGCAGTAAAATGAGTAAAGGGAATGTATGTTGAAGAAAAGAGAGGAAGGGAAAAACTAAAAATAGGTAGAAGGATGTAATTTTGAGTGAGGTGGGGGGGGGGGGGTGTAAGTAGTGAGAGTTAAATAGAAGTGGAGGATTTAGATGACTAACTCCAAATAGTTGGGAGATAATGAAAAGAAGAAAAAAGAAAGAAGATATAATTAATATTTTAATATTTTTCTACCAAAATCTATATAATATTTGGCAGAAAAAAAAAGAAACATTAAAAACGTATAATAAAATTTGACTACTAAATCCCTCCCCACTTTTTAAAATAAATCATCAAATATGTCATTGTCAATGAAATGACAAAAATCCGTATCCGAGAATGTGATTTTTGACCATATCCTGTATAGTCAATGTATACGTATATTAAACATTTTGGATGATTACCCGGTAATAAGTTGTTATATACAGTTGTCCCGTTAGAATGAAAAACTATTCAGACACTCAGAAATTCGATACATTTCTCTGAATTACATTTTGTATTTGATTTAGCCTGTATACGCTGTTAAAAATATTTGGAATGTTGGACTTTGATGGAATTTGAAAACGGAAACGTATCTCTTTTAAATTTTTATTTATCTTCCATATATATTTATACGATAAAAAGCGATTAAATACATTATGTACATATTTATTTACTCGAATTATTAGATTTTACACATATAGAACGAGTAAGAGTAATCGTAGGTTTTTTTATAGTTTTTACTCGATTATTATGAGAGTTTTTTTATTTTTTTTTTTAAATTTAATATGGCCTATTTAAATATTATGTTCTATAACATATATATCAGTTTCTAAGTTTATTTATAAAAATAGTATATACTCTAAATATTCTAATAGTATAGTCTTATATAATCTTACATATATAGATATGTATATTTTCCTATAATGATGCTAATACCGCCTAAATTGACATCGAAATCTGGCCAATGTGCGACCGGAGAGTAGCCTCTATTGCTTTTTTGACGCTAAAATTTATATCAATCTTATGTCGATGTTATTTGTAAAGTACTAAAGTAATCTACCCTTATGGTTCAACGAATAACCTTATGAATGAGTTATTGTGCTAAAATTATTCTTTATAATTTATTTTATTCCAAATTTCTAGTGTTACGTGCAGTAATTTTTATGTTACATTTTTCTATATTTTATATTAAATATATCATTTTATTAATGTTTATTGTGCTATATGCGGTAAAGTCAATGACGCATACGACAAAACATACACACACATTTTTTGCATATCTTTAATGATCAATTTATTCATATATTACGTACAATACGAATTAAGTGAATTGGATATTATCACTTTTATTGTAAATAAATGAGAAACTCAAATTGTTTGTAAGTTATTATATATCAACGTTATCAAAAAAAAATTGCCTGAAATCACACCAAAATATACCTAGTAGATCTGACTAAAAAAAAAAAACAAAAAAGTTTATATCCCCACCAATTCACTGGACATAATGTATAATGATATAAAAGTCAACTTCACTATACTTCAACACAAAGAAAAAATGTACTATTTATACCGTTTATATTCTTTTCGCTTTTGACTGAAAATGTTCAAGTTAGAACGATCAAAATAAAATATATTATAGCGTAAAGGCACTTACAAATTTTATTGAAACGTCACCCTATACATACATGTAGCACAATTGCCTATACGGAGCGCCGGCGTATATGTTTTTAGATTTTAATATTAATTAATATAGACTAATTTATAAAAGTATTAATTGTGAAAACTACTGCTTTCCGTGTATAATGTTAAATAATAATGCTTTTTTAACTGTATGAAAATCCGCAAATTTGGTAATATATGTTGTACCTAATAAAAGTTATATGACCATAGAAAACCATTTGAGTATTATTAATATAAATCTAAAAGTTAAAAGCATTTTAATAAAATATTTTATATTAATTAATTTTGATAATGGTATTATAAAATTAGTCATAAAAAGAAATATGGTTACACCTCCAGCCAAAAAATTAAAAGTGCACAAATATGATCCCAGAAATTCGTCTTGGATAGGAGGAAAAATAAAAATTCGGGATGCACTGATTTTTTCTGACAATAAAATAAATAATTCGTTTTATAGCAATGTTTTAAAGAGCAGTTAGATCCATAGAGTAAAATCCATAAAATCCATAAAAATAGATCCATAAAATGTTAATTATTCATACAGGATTTAAAAACATGTCAATCATTTAGATATTTTACTGAAGTTGTGGGATTGGTATTCAATGTTAATTATACATTTTAGATATTGAAGTTTAAAAAAGTAGAAAGTAGATAATGGGAAACATTTCGATTGTGTGATAATATACATTGGTTAGAGATATAAAACAATTTTGAATAGAGCTTCGTATACGTATACTACACATAATTAAAACTATATAAAAAAATATGTATTTCATTATGTCACCATATATATTATTTTAGTAATACTTAATAATCCTGAACGATTCGTTTATTATTTTTCCATTTATAAAAATGTCCTGGTATAAAAGGTGATTTTTATTTATACTAAAGAAAACTACTGGAAAAATCAAAAAATTCATTCCAGAAAGTATCATCTAAAATGAATTTACTATCATAAAAACTCTATTTTTTAAAACTCCTACTCGATTCTTAACCAAAAAGTATTATCCATGAAAAAAAAATGTCTTAGAATTTGGCTGGATTTTGAATGAATGAGAGCTATTCATAATTTTAAAAATATAGCAAAATATTGAAAAATTTTAAAATTTTTCACACTTTTTACTGCTGGTATATACCTACAATAATATTTTACTGTATGTTTTAATTATTAATTTATATCATTCGTTCAAATACAACTAAATACAGGGGTCATTATTATTGGTCATATATTTTATTTTAAAAATGCAGTAACATATTCGCACTATATCAATAATTAAGGCTACTGACTTTCCAATTAATTTACATACTGCGAATCGTATATGTAATAATAACATTATGTATATCTAGTTATCTCAGTGGCGATATTACGAAAGGGGATAGATAGATCGGCTCTCCCTCCCTTGGCCTTTTAAAAAATCTTTATTGGTTGCATTATTTTAATATATAATACATAATATGTCTATAATAAATTATACAAAATAAACAATTATAATTCCAATGATTTTTACCCCTATAGTTTGTAGAGTGTAGGTACTGATTTATGATATCCGAATAAATTAAAAATCTCGATTTGATAAAGTCGTATTTTTGCCGTTTTTTCATAATTTTTTAGTATTTTTTCCTTACGTATTAAAAAACTATTGAGAAAATCGAAAAATGGCCTCTTTAAAGTATCAATAAGATGCAATTTTCTACCGGAAAAAAAATAAGCTTGTAAAAATCAAAGTACTCCTTCTTCTATCTCCTTCTGGTAGAAACTTTGTTAACAGAGAAAAAGGAGAAAAAAATATATCACATTTTTCTCGTAAACTTTTTGAAATTAGTTAAATTAATGCACGATTATCGTTATAATACATTTTTCAGGTCATAAAATCTCGTTTTACTAACTATTTGGACTTAAATTACTCAAAATTTATAATTTTGTTAAAAATATTTAAATAAATATAAAAAAATCATAACTACGGATTTTAGAGATTTTTTAAATATAATTAGGGTAACATATATTAAACATTGAATAAAATTTTCAAGTCTTAAAATCCAAAATTACCCCTTTGAGGACTTATAAACCTCAAAATCTAAAATGTCTATAAATAGCCGAAAATTGAAGAAAAATTAAAATTAATTTGATCAATATAAATATATTATTACTAAATTAAATACTTGATGTAAATTTCAAGATTTTAAAGTCATTATTTTCGAAATTACAAAGAAACGAAAAATCTCGATTTAACGAAATCGTATTTTTGCCGTTTTTTCATCATTTTTTTTTTTTTCTTTACGAATCAAAAAACTATTGAAAAAAATCGAAAAATGACCACTTAAAAAGTACCAACTAGACGTAATTCTTTACCGGAAACAAGATAGGGTTGTGGATATCGAGGCACTCCTTCTGGATTTGTTAACAGGGGGGAAATAAAAAACAACCACGCTACGCTCAGAATCTAAAATAATGACCAAAAAACATGGGAGATAAAATAGTTATCTAGACTTATATTTAGAAACCTAAAAGTAAAGTGTATATATGAAATATAAATTAAAAAGCACTTTTTGCCGCTCCCCCAGCCCCATCTTGGTGTTTATCAAGAATCGCCACTGGATTATCCGGAACAAACAGAAACGTGCCTACATATTCTCACAAAAAAAATATATGTTATAAAACTATAGGATTTTTATATACAAGGTGGTGTATAGATATAAGATATAATACGTATATATTATGCAGATATAATATAAATTCCACCAAGACCGATCCCGTTGTATAGTTTTTGCTGTTTACTCTTGGAGTCGTGCGATAATGTATTTTAATAGATTAACGCTCGGTTTAGTCGGTTTCATATCGTCCCGGTGTGTTTTTCGCACGGGCATTTGTTTAAATCTGTTGACCTTTATTCGCGGGCTGAAGATCCGGTTTAATTAATTTTCTAATTTAATGTACCTGCAATATTATTGTAATACCTCAACGTGGCGTCATGACATATTGCTGTTATATTATTATGTTGCTACGAATTGAATTAATTTTTTTCAAACAAATTTATGCATTTGCGAGTTTCGTTTAAAACAATCTATAATATATTATTTATTTATTTATTGTTATTTCAAACGGGCTAATGCCCAATACAATTATAAGATATATATATATAAAATACTAATAAGGTAAGTTTAAAAGAGAAAAATATAAAACAAATAAGATTATTTAACAGCGTATACTAGGTAAAACGAATATAATAATAAAAATAATTCACGAGTAATATCTAATAATATAATTATA
>JAIPRL010001369.1:67613-85489 GCA_025469235.1 Pemphigus obesinymphae | reverse complement strand
GCGAACGAACTAAAAACTAATGACAAAGGTAAATATACAATAAGAATTATGAAACAAAAACAACAGATAATATGGTAACAACAGTAATAATAATAACAATAATAATTGGAATAATAATATTTATAACACATACAATTAATCAAGAGAAAAAAGAGAAGACATAAGGACGGGAGATAGCGGGTCGTCGCCGTCGCAATTATCGCAATCAAATAGGTACGGCGCAAATAGATTGATACAACTGATAATTTAGGTAAATTTCTTGTTGAGTCTGAAATGGTAAATAATTTTATTAATTTAATATTTTATAATAGTTTTGTCAATAAAAAAAAACTTGCATACATTTTAGTTATTTTTTTTTTTTAATGATCATACATATATTATTGTTTACTAAACATTATAATATGTAGTAAAATTTTAAAATTAAAAATTTTTTATAGTACAGTCCCATATGTATTTAGACTACTTTTTAGACTAGTTATAAGAACAACGGTAAATAGAAAAAAAACAATTATAATATTTTATAAAACAAATTTTTGATCAATAATAAATTTTTGATTCATCACATATTTAATGAATAAACTAATTTTATGCATTTTTTGATACAATTTTATAATGATTTACAATTCTTGTAATACAAATAGAAAAACAAACATAACCTGCAAGATATTTTTTTTAATAATTACAGAAATTGTCTCCACCAGTAAGTATACACTTTACCTATACATAATATTACTAAAATAATTCGTTTGACTGAAAATTCTACTGATAATTGTTGTATAAATGAAGGAACAAATATTTTTCATGAAATACATGATGATCTTAATGGTATTTCAATTCCTTTCAACTGATGCAGAATTCCAGCAAACAAAAAAATGGTGATATTTGGTAAAGTACTTATAAAGGAAAAAATACAATTTGCCTTATTTTGAGAAATCTGTCAGTGTATATGAAGATATGAAAGTAGAATGCAGGTATTTAGATATTGTTATAAAAAATGAATTAATTTTGGAGCAATTAAATATTAATAAACAGTACAAATAAAAAGATTTGGTTGCAAACTTTGATCTACTATCTAAGTGTAATGGTTTTCAAATACTTAAAGAAGATAGAAAGTACATAACTAAGACTACGTACAAAAATATATAAGGGTAATTTTAGACAAATTAATTGTTTCTTAAAGTTGAATACAAAAAATGAATCAAAGGTATTAAACACAAAAAAAAAAAACCCCAATAGTTGTAAATTTTGTCTAAAAATATTAAATTTAGTTAAAGAAAAAATAAGTAGATCATTAAATTTGAAAGGAATACACTGGCAAGTTATTCCTAGTAAACTTCAAAAATTAAAAGCCCTTTGTAACAGATTTTAATTAAATAGAGAGTCCAAAAAAATAATTAAAAATAAATTGTGTAATATTCTTAAGGAGCTTGAAAAAATACAATTAAAATTTGTAAGCTTGAAAAAAGATTCATTGGTACAAAGTTTAATAAAAAACAATGTACCTTCTAATCAACTGTTATTAGTTGAAGAAATATTGGCTGACGCACAAAAAAAAAGTCGAAAAGGGAACAAATATACATATATATAATTATACATAAATAATTTTATAGATAAAATTGGATAACGTTATGTATGTTACTTCATATAAGGTCTCCATCTCGGTATTCATTTATGTGTACAAATAAATTGCTTCCCTTACCCTGCATTAGATCCATTCGAAATTATTTGTCATTAATTAAAACATCGGGTGGTTTTGACAAAAAGTTTTTAGAACAATTTGCTTTGTGTGAAATGGAATAGTGTCAGATGGTGCCCAGACAAATAAAAAAGTGTGGACCGAGTTGGGAATTAGAGGAAAACTGAACGAATGTAAAAGCTATGTAGAACACTTTGTTGATGATGCCAGAAAGTTTTTTGTATTTTCAGATACTCCACATCTCATAAAAAATGTACGTGATCGTCTATATAACAACAGAGAACTATTGGTAATTATAAACAATTCTAAAATAATACATAACATATCAAAATACTTACTCAACTTTTAAAATTAGGTAAGCCCCACTGAAGGTTTTGTGAAATGGAAGCACTATGAGATACTGCATGAATATGACAAACATGTTTTTGATAGCCAACTCAAAGTTTGTCCAAAAATCACAGACAATCATTTAAAACTTTTAAATACTTGTTTGAAAATGCGTGTGTGTTTGGCTACTCAAGTAATATTTTAAAATAATGAAAAGATTACACATATTTAGTTTTATTATATTTAGGCATTTAGTAAATCAAAGGCTGATGGTCTTAAATTTTACCAAAGGCATGCAGTTCTTGGATTAGAATCTTGTGGTGCTACTATTAATTTTACTCTAATCATGAATAATATGTTTGATGCCTTGAATGCCAAATTTCATGTGAAAGACTACGACCTGCATCAAAAAATTATGAAGTTTGCTTACTATACATATATAAACATAAAAATCAATTATAATGTATCCAATAATTTATAGATATTAATGTATTAAACAATAGTTAAATTATTGAAAACATTTTAAGAACAATATAACAATTTATTAATTTCTATACATTATTTATAGATTTTAGCTAACATCTGATGTTTTAGTTTTTTAAATGTTATTTAATGGTACTATGAAAAATAACAATATATATTATATACTTATTTCATTATACCTATATATTGTTATTATTTATTATATATATTATTTTATTTTTATAAGAGTATTACAATTTTTAAATTTTTAATTTATTTAGTTAATTGTAATAACATAACTACATTTTAAAAACAAAGTTGTATTTTAGCTAATTTAATTATTTTAATTTTCTTTTTAAACTGATTAAAAATGGATTGATGATTGGGAGATTCAAATAGGTAAAGGGATAATCGATAAACAGTTTTTAACGAAAAGTACAGCTGAAGGTTTGCAGGTTACATTGAATTCCACTATCACAATAACAGATTATTTAATCAACCAATTTGGTTTCAAATATTATATTTTATCAGGAAAAATCAACCAGAATGCTCTTGAAGTACCTATTAACAATTTTTTATTTAATAAGTATCTATTAATAAATAATATAAACTAATTTCTACTTACCTTAAATATAAAAATTTTTTGGAACTGTTCGAATGGCATCTGGAGCTAATGACCATCCTGCTACTCCTACATTTCTTCAAGTTTATAAATTTCTCTCTGTATATGCAGTTTTAAAGCCGCCAAAATATGGAAATTGTACTGTTGATAACTCTGACTCTGGACACAACCTTATAAAATTATCAGATTTTAAAAACATATATAATGACTCAATATCATCCATAGCTTTAGAAAACTTAAAAAATAAGTTTGAAGGCTTAATTAATAATGGAGAATGGGAATTTTCAGGAAATCATGGAAAATGATTATTCACATGCACAAATAATTGACTGTTTGAAATACTATGTCACTGGTTACTTATGTTTTCAAATTAGTAAAAAACAAAGTGCGATACTTGTAAGCTGGCATTTGTAGGACAAGAAAATTTTACGCCTACAGCAGAATTGACAAATTTAAAATCATAAGGAAAACTTACACATCCAAATGTAGTATTTTATAAATTTATAAGTGCTCTTGAGGATAGCTTCATAAAAAATATTAACAGTCCTGACGTTTACGAAAAGACTGTCAATGATTTTATTGAACGTTTTTATAGATTTCATTTTCCATGTCCAGGTCATAAATATGATATTTTTGGGTTTTCCGTTAGATATTATTTGGGTATGCGTATGAAACAGTGGTCAAGAAATATCAATCGAGAAATAATAAAAACGAATATTAATAAAAAAAAATTATCGAAATTTTGTACGACGAAAAGTGTAATGATACATAATAATTACACAAATAATTCAAATAATTTGTATATTATACATTTACAACAATAATAATATAAAACATTTTAATTTATATAATATATATCATCATAATTAACGTAGATATGAAATTTTGTGTTTAAAAAAAATAACATAAATACATGATGTATCATGTAGGTATATTCTAAGACAGTGTGTAAAATTTTGGGCCAGCAGCAGAGTTGACAAATATAATATAATCAAAAAGAAAACTTACCAACCATCCCAATGTAGTATTTTATAAATTCATAAGTGCTATTGAGGATTGCTTCATGAAAAATATTAAGTCCTGACGTCTACGAAGACTGTTGATGATTTTATTGAACGTTTTCATAGTTTAATTTTCCATGTCCATATCATGACGAAATAACAATGTTAATGTTAAATAATGTTATTTCGTCATGGTCCAGAATTCCAAAATCATAAATATATTATATTATATTTAATATAATATATTATAATATTCTTATAATATTGTAGGTACATCGTGCATAAATAATATAATCACAGGATACTGTGATATAATTATTAATTTAATAAAACCACTAGAACGCAGCACTGCGCCTGGTCCAATATTTGTATCTAATAAAAGCGTTTTGTTTTACATACAATTATTATAGAGTTGCACCGGTCTGGTTAACAGGCATATTAATTGATAACACATCATTATCACAACCATACCAAGTATAACCATTGATCATGATCTTGGTATAACCAAGAATAATGGTCGGGTCGTGGATGTATACCAAATTGTTTACTTAATACGCGATCAATTTGTCGACTATTTTTCGGAAAATTTCCCTATAACACGTTTATTGTAGCAAACGGTAGAGCGTGTTTGGTCTCTCTATGGTACCTAGTACTCATATTATATTGCACTGAATCTCAGAATACTGCTTGTATTCAATATTTATAGTATTTATATAATACTAAGACTGAAAGTTCTCTTTCGCCCTAGTAAAGCACAATAACTTAATTCAAATTACTATTTATGTTTATTTTGTATTTCTGTAAGTGGACGTAAGTTTCTCTTCATCGTCAAGGAGACGTTGGCAACACTGTGTATTGTAGCTTGTGTTCCAACGATTTCCCGCCATTACCGGTTATATTTTATAGTGGAGAGATATTGTTCTTTGTTGTGTGTACACACGATTGTATTATTGTATACGACCATATTGAGTCTATTATGTTACGAATTGTACACAATACAGCTTGAAGTGAATTTAGTTTGTTAAAATAATTATTTAATTATGATTGGTCCGATTTTCCGTCTTGTTCCTTATTACTGTAGTCGAGAGTATATTAAATTTTATAGTATCGCAATATTTTTTTTTTTTACGTTATTTTTTGGGTTTTGTTTGTACATCACAAATATTGTTGTGAACGAACCTATAACCAGGCGCATTAACGCCCATAATAGGAGTCGTAGACGTTTTCTTCGGCCTATTAACAATACTAATGATGTATCGATAATTATTCACATACGCGTAACTGTTGAACCTTCTAACTCTACACAGATAATATTTGTACGGATCGTCGTCAACCCATAATTGTAAGTTCATTCAGATTAGGTTTAATGAAATTAAATAATTATTTTTGGTAATTTTACTTTATAGGCATTTTTGTCCTGATCATAACTACAATTGGTTCAGTTGCGAGTTGCAGTATCTGCGAGTCGTGAGAAGCTGGTACATATCACCATAATAATTAAATTCACTATGGCCATATTGAACAAAACTTCAGAAACAATGTACAGATGGGGATATCTTTGTAAGGATCCAATACATCCAATATCGCTTTGCCGGTCATTTCAAATATGAGTCCTGTAATTGGTATATCCCATACCTAATTCTTAAACTTTAAATTTAGTTATTCTTTGTTTAAATTTCATCAATTATCGAAAATCAAGAAAATAATATTTTTAATAATACAAACCTTCTTATTATTTGTTGATAACCAGAGTTAAGCAGTATCATAGATAAATGAATCTTTTTTTTTTTTACACCTAGTATTTTTAATAATATTTCGACAAAAGATTTTCTTACTATTAAATTTCTTTATTTATAATTATATATATATATACTTAAAATATTTTTGGAAGATCTTCATAAACTTTATACACATCAAATAAATGATAATATAAATATTAACTTCACAATAAAATAATAAATTAAATTATGATTCATAAACTTTATATTATATTATATTTAATAATAATTTGTGATGAGATTAGACAATTTAATTTCATATAGTTAGTAATCTTAGTACTTAGTACTTTTTTTTATTATTACAAAAATAATAATATTCAATAGAGAACTGTCTTAATTACAAATTAAGAACTAGTATTTTATTGATGTTAAATTTCAATATTCTATGTTGTATGGGTGATATTTGTAGTTAATAGAGGTTCAAAATCAATTTGAATGCATAAAGAAGAAAATTCTATATTATTTCATAAAACAGTATTTGGAACATTTTTTTATAACTATATCTAAGATCTGAGCACTTTTGTTGGGTAATAATGTGTACCTACCTAAACTTAAATAAGTAAATTATATTATAGGTAAGCAATTTAGCATAGATGCAGTTTAGTACCCATGTAGTTTTTCATTCATTTTTCTACCTTAAAAGTTAAGAATGAAGGTGAAATCAGATTTTTGAAATAAAATAATCATACAACATATGTTGGCAAAATGTAAATTATTTTAGAAATATTTATCATCTGTATCTATGTTGGTAAACTGAGAAAACACCATTAAGAGGATGTTGTACCTACAAATTTTCAATGAAAAATTTTCAATAGCATTTTTAATTTTTATTAACTTACAAAAATGTTAGAAACATGAAACAAAAAATTAATTATAGTTAATAATATCATCTAGCGACATATGTAACCATTTTTTATATATTCATTTTTTTTTTTAATTTATAGTTATTGAACTTATAAAATGTGTACAAATGCACATATCAAAAATCTACTACATTGGTCGTTAAATAATTTTGTTTTTTATAATTTATTTTTATTTCTTCATTCTAAAATATTCTGAAGTTGTTAAAAATGAAAAATGCCTACACATATATATTTTTTTCTAAACAAATATCACACTTAGATAACAATAAAAATGGTACTGATACAAGACTATTTTTAAATTACTTGTAAAATATATTTAAATTCATATTGTTGGATTTTCATTTTTCTTAAACTTTTAAAAAAATTGCTTATATATAACCCCTTAAAAATTGGGTATACAACATCTTTTTAATACTGTCGACAATTAATTAATTTGTATAAGGCTTTATTTAGGATTAATTAATTAATAATTTGTTAAATTGTCCTAGATTACTAATTATAATTATTAAGTTTTTAAGTTTTTTTATATTGTACTCATGGTTTAAATATACAGGTTATTGCACATATATCCCCACTATCTAACTTTTCGATGATCGGATATTAAGCTCGTAAGGGGAGCTATTCTGATTGGTCTACATGTGTATACGATTATATACAATAATACTACAATATCACTAATATAGAAGATACTGTGATGGTAATATTGTACCTACCACAGATTGTGACAGTACCCTTACGTAATCATTTTGAATTTAGTGATAATAATTGAGGTGAAGTGCAATAACCTGTATATTTAAACCATGATTGTACTCTTATACATTTTATACATTTAGAATATCATTTTATTTTATTGTAACAAAATATTTATTATTATATAGCCCACCAGTTTAATTAAATTACAATATTTTAGCTAATTAATTTTATGTCAGCTTATTTGTCGGAAATCCTGTTAATTGTAAGATAAATATTTTTATATATTAAGTCAAATTGCTATTTATAATTTATAATATTGTAATTATTGGACTAAGGTCAATTTTTTTTATAAATCAATAACCCATTATATTATATGCAGTGTTTTTTTTTTTTTTACTTTACATTACTCTATAATTTATATAGTTATATTTTATTTTAAACTTCACTTGGAGGTTAAGGGATGAAATTTATAAATACGAGAATAAGACATTTGGTATAGGTATTATAAAAAGTTATAAAAAATCTAAATAATATATTACAAATTATGAAATAACGCTTATTATTATTGATTAAATAATAGGTATTTTAGTAATTAAATATAGCTTATCCAAAAAACATATACTTAAAAAGCCACTATTATTAAAAAAAAAAAACTCATAGAACATAAACATTAGATCTATTAAAAACAATAATATATTCAATGAAACTCTTATATTAAGTTCTCAATGATAAAACTGTAATAAGTTCTCTCTCCCTATCTTGCCTTAATATGTGTTTTTATTATTAATCATGATAATACATTGTCTCAATCGCAACACGTGGCTGACATAAACGAATTGCAAAAAAAAATAATATTTTTACTTATAGGTAATAATTTAATGTTAATATATAATAATCTAAGAAAATGAAAATATAAACGTTTATTAAAATACGCGTTAACACATAAATAATATAATTTACCAATAATAAAATAATATATAAAATATAAATTAAATTATAAAATTGTGGTGTCTAGTATTTACACCTTCAAATGTGTTTTGTACATATTATTATAATTAGGTACTCTTGTTAATTATATTATAAAATTACAATTAATATAATATAATATATTAAAACTAAAAATGTCCAGAACTAAATAGTCTTTAATCCATCGTTGTCAGAAATGTGTGTGTAATTGTGCAAATGTAATAATAAAAAAAAAAAAAAAAAAAAATTATAAAATATTTTGTTTTTGAATGGTTTTAAATTTTACACTGAACAATATTGTAATGTGTAAGATGATAACAAATTAGACATATTTTAATTCTAATAATAGTAAATGTTTCGGGTACAGTGTAGTTAGATGGTCAATACTATTATTTTATATCAGCCAGTCCTCCGTTGCAGCTGCTGTCGTCCTTTAAGCGTATCCTTGTCGGCGTTCCTCATTCCTTATGCTGCTTGCCAAGCATAATGCAAAAAGGATACCAATCAGCTGAAAATCAAAAATATTTAAGAGCTACAATAGTGAACAATGAAATAAATTACCTACAGTTACATTATAACCTAAAAATAGTTGACCAATTTTTATAATTTATAATATAAGACCAGGCAGTTGAGTTTTGTTATCTCCCCCATTCCCTATAGTTTCTTCTTTGATTGGCATATATATGCGTTTTTAGGTACGCAAAAGTTTTATTTGCACTAGGGCAATTTGAATTATAGCTTGGCTTCTGAAAACTGGCCATTAATGTATTTGATTAGTTGATTAAGTCTAAAATTAAATCAATCAAAATGCAAGTTTTAATGTTATAGGTACAGTTATAATTATAATCATAAAAAATATGAATCAATTTTATATTGATACTAAATTTAAAATATTGTACTAAATTTATGTACTAGTTCTTTTTTGCAGTGCAAGTATTTAATGAAGAGTGAACTGATAAAAAATGACTTAACATTCGCCACTGTCACGCTCACGCACCTTTTTTTCTATCGTACCTACCTATAAAACTGGTACATACGAGGCACACACAAATTTTTTAGTAGGTCTAGAGCAAAAATTCTTTGAGATTATATTCCATATTATAAAAATATATGTTAATATCTCAAAAATTTATCTAACACAGCCTCTTAACCCTCCTCCCTAAAAACCCCGATTTCGTGTAAATTAGGAAATGTTCAAAATGCTCAGGTTCATTCTCTAGTATAGGTTCTCAGGGTTAGTTCCTTCTTATATAAGGAATTAGCATATCCACCTTCTTTAAAATTTCCAAAAAGCATAATTCCTCCATACGTCCTGTGAATCCTTCCCAGATGTTTTTGCAAAATTCATGAAAATTTTGTGTAGCTTTTATTTATAAAAGAGTTTTTACTCTTTGATATGAACTTCCATAAAACCATGTAATCAAAATCAAATTTGTGGAACAAAATTGTGTCAATTTTATAAAATATAATTTGACTTGGGAAATTTTAAAAGTAGAAAATCTATTCCCGTAAATCTATCTCCAATTTGATGTTTTGTAAGTTATGTTATAGGTATTACATATTACATATTATATTTTTTTTAATTCAACAAAGAGTGACAAGCATTGGTTTATTAAATCAGTAAATAACTATAATATAATACATTAATAATAACCCGAGGATAAATCGGGTTTTTTTCCTTTCTATATGAATTCATTACTTATTTTAAGAGGACGCTATACTCGCGTTTGTTGCATGTCTGTCTATCAGAAAATATAGCAAAATCACAATACACAGAATTTAAATTTTGGTGTTTAGCTTAAATTTAGAGTTTAAACACCTATTACAAAATTTAAAGAGGAATATTTTCAAGTGAACCTCATGGGCTTTTTGTAAAATATCGTTTGACAAAAAAGTTAAAGCTAATTAAAAATATTAAAAATGCCGTAACTTTTTTTTTTTTAAATATTTTACCAAAAACTCATGAGATTCACTCGCAATTATTCTTCTCATTAAATTTTATAATAGGTATTTAAACTCTAAATTTAACCAAAACCCTAGTGTTAATTCTGCGTTGTATAATTTCGAGCACGGAAAAAAATATTAACTAAAATATTTTAGTTGATAATTTTTTTGTTAAATATACTATATTTTAGTTGCTCTTATTAAATATACTTAGTTGCTCATACTATAAAATTACAGTTGAAATTGTAGTAATGTCCACTATAATTTTATAGTAATAATATTTTTATTTATCTTTGAGGTTATGTTTATCCGTTGCTGCAGTTTTTTTCTGAGAATGTTCACGTTTTTTCCTTTTGCGAATATCTTTTCTTCACTTTACTTATTTAATATTTATTTTAATAAACTGTAACCGAGTATTTGCATCATATATAAGGCGGAATACCTCATGTAAGTACACCTATATATTATTTAACATTATTACAATAACAACCGTGCATCGTAGAATTGCTTTGCTAAGAACGAATCTAGATTTAACTGTGTTAGTTTATCATAATATTTAATATTCGGTAAATAAATCAATTTAGTCAATAAGTATTAAACAGAAAAATTAAATTATATTAAGTAACATACAATTGATAAAGTATTAATATTCTTTAAGTCTATTTATTATATATCATATTAATTTTTTATGTAATATATATTTACTAAAATTAAATTTTTAATTTAGCATTTTGAAATGGCTGATGAGTTTACTAGAAACAAATTAAATGAATGGGGTCTAGATATGTTCATAGACAAATTTAAGGGTAAATTTATGTAATAATTTGAAATTAGAACTATTATGGTGTTCTAACGATCATATGAGCTCAAACTCTATAACTTTAATTATTACTATATAAGTATACAATAATTATTATAATTGTTTTCGAAAATATATGTACATAGGTTGGTACCTAATATTTTTATTTATTAACCAGTAATTTAGAAATTTTATTTGAGTGAAGTATTAACATTTTTATTTTAATAACTTTAAATAATGTATCACACATATCATTTTATCTAAGTTCTTATCAATTAAATATTTTTGTATTTATTTATAAATTGAATTAAAATTATATAATTTATAGATTAATAAATTGCATACCTATTTATATGTTCTGTTATATGGTAGAGCATATATGATTCGTGTTTATAAGTAGGTATTAAAAAATATTAAAACATATTACATTACATTTAGAAGAGTGTATTGATTTTGAAGCTTTAACAGCTCTAACTGAACTGATGATTATGGACCTAATCCTTAAAATTGGCTATAGAGCAAAACTTTTAAAAGGTATTACTGAACTAAAAATTAAAAAGAATAAATCTGAAAATACATCTATGGATACTGGAGTTGGTATATTAAATTCAGTAAGTGTTGGGTACCTCTCTATTTGTATACCTAATTTATTAATTATTTTATTTTATATATTTACATAGGATAATAGTACTGAAATTAAAGTACATGAATTACCAATTGAAATTTTAAATACCGATGTAGATATTGATGATGATTATGCTGGTGAGTAGATAGTATTTGTATGTAATATGTCAACTAAGTTAATTGTTTTAAATATTATTATTAGAAAACAATTTTATCAGCTACCTTATACAAGATGAAAATACGAGTAGTTCCATTACAGATTCAAATAAGGTATAATTTTTAATTTTGGATGATTGAATATTATATAGATAAATGTATTAAAACTTCACTCAACAATATATGCCTACACTATATTATATATTTACATTTTAATGTATACATGAAATAGGTTGTTACTGAAATAGAACAAATTTTAAATTTATATTCTGATGGGAAAATGGTATTGCAATATTATGAATCTAACAAAACACTGA
Organism: Pemphigus obesinymphae; assembly: GCA_025469235.1. Lineage (NCBI taxonomy): Eukaryota > Metazoa > Arthropoda > Insecta > Hemiptera > Aphididae > Pemphigus > Pemphigus obesinymphae. Next base: position 73,241 of record JAIPRL010001369.1, on the reverse strand, counting down.
GTAACGCAATGAGGAATATGTTATCTACTATAATAATAAAAAATGAATTAAAAAATGATCCAAATACAAAAATTCATAAACAAAGATTTGAAACATTATCTCAGGGTATGTTGTTTTTAGTAATCAATTCTCTAATAAAATAAAATTGTATTATTCGATAAATATAATAATAGAAGGAATATGTCTGACAATGTTCTAAATAATTCAATATTTTTAAGTTTTCATTGATTTGTTTTAATATAGAATACCTCTAATGTACTTAATCTTAATGTAAGGTACCTGCTTAAATTTTGTTTTGATAATAAACATATAGGTATTGCTGAATTATTTAATTATGAAACTAAAGCAACATATTTTATTGGTTATTCCAAACAAGGATCTAAAACCCATAAAGGTAAATTATACGATAAATATTGTAACATGCGCAAAGAAATTGAAAAATTACAACAATAGTACAGCCTTTGACTCAAAATAAACAAAGTGATTGTTCTCCAAGCACATCTACTGAGGGTATTAACTAACAAAAATATATTGATTTGATTATATTAAGTTATTTTAAATTACAGAGTTTATTGAAGAAATGTGTTGGTTGAAAAATAATACAGAGCCAAGTCATAAAGTTTATTCGATTTGGAAATTAACAGCTACATATAGGCTGTTTAAATATTGAAAATTCGATGACTATATTTCCAGCATTAACACAACTACAACTTAGTTCCTTGAGACCTTGATAGTTATACATTTAAGGACTTCTTATAAATTAGGACTATTTTTTATTTATTTTCTGATTATAGATTGAACTGGATTTTAATCATTTATATTCAGATAAAAATATGGCATTACTTTTGAAATTTGAAGAATTTATACAAAAATTTAAAAAATATATAGATATTAATAATATAAATTTTGGTACAAAAGGTTTGGAATATATTTCAGAGTTAAATAATCCAAATAAGCCTGGAAAGTATAATATATATAACTTAATATACGGGGAGGTTCATTATTTAAGTATTTTGATTATACCGTAATAATATGTAGCTAGGTATTTAAATACCTATTGTATTAATTAATACTTAAACTAGGCACCAATTTTCCTATATTACATACTTTTTATCATTTATGAAAAGTACTTATTTATAATGAACAGTATATACAAATAATTTAATAATATTTGGTTTTTGGATATTTTTTTATATTTCCTAGTTATTAATTTTCAATGCAAAATGAAATTGTACCTTCCTATGTGGGTAGTGGTTAAGATATGATTTGTGTTTATAGTTTTGTTACATTATATTTTGTTACAGGTATTAACATTTGTGCTACTCTATGGTTATTATCACTTATTTTTCAACCTATTATTGTGAAGTTAAATAAGCCTAATAATAAACGGTTGTCTTGGCCACCTTCTAAAGTAGAGCAATCTTATTCCATTATAAGATTTGTCAATGTAAGTGTATAATTTCTTATAGTTTGATGTTAACTCTAATGCTATATATTATATTTTAGAATGCAAATTACATCAAAAATACACACGAGTCAGTGGTAAAAAAGGAGTTTGTATTTGGACTTACGGTACAGCCTTTCATTTTGATCGTAGGATCAATTTTCCAAAATAACAATGCTTCTGATCACATACAAAGTTTTGTAGTCATCAATGACACCAAATACAAATTGGAAACTCCGTTAAAAGCTGTGGATGTATGTTTTAAAGCTTTTTTTACTCTAAACTATAAGTATCCATTTAAAGGAGAACAAGTTTGGACATTTATACAAAAATATTTTTTTGAAATAAATACACATAACGACAAACATTTTTCACAACTTAATACAATTATAAATGACTTAAAACATTTGTAAATTACTTATAACCTTTGTAATTTAATGACATAAAAACAATTTATTTATTTGTAAAATATTGTTTTAGTTTTTATATTATGTAATTTAGATTATCACTTTTGTTCATTGTTTTAATAATTTTCCTAAAACTATAATATTTAAAAATACCATCTTATTTTTTACGTGATAAATTGTTTGTATCTGTTAATTTTCTTGTATCCCACTTGAATATTACTCTTAATATTAGACGCATAGATGAATTTATTTGTATAGAAAATTTTTGTTTTAGAAGTTTTAATTCCATTAATTCCTTTAAAAAACATCTCAATCAACATAATTTTTTGATAGTGAAATTTCTCTTGAGCCAGTTACAGATATTACTCTCAATGCTATTACAACTCATGAACCTGAACGAATTACAAATGAAAATAGTGTGGATATTAATGTGGAGCAAACAGAAAATAAAATTATAATTGATAAAGATGCAACTGAAATGACTTTTATTAAACTAAAAGAGACTGTAGAATCATACGCTTTGTTATTATCATGTAAATGGTATGGAGAATTGGGTATAAATAATTGGGAATAAAATACAAGAACTTATAGATGATGTGTAATTTTTTATGCAATCTTCTTAACATACTCTAGTTCATCAAGAAAAAATATACTAAATATTATCATTGAAATTACAGTTAAAAATAGCTTATAGATTACTAAAAAAACCATTAAATATTTGCAAAGAAATTGAATTTGGTAAAAGTATAATTTTAACCTTAGAAACTACAATTCAATACAGTACACATTTGGAATTTTATAAATTAACTTATTTTAATAATTTTAACATTGACTTAGTGAGCTTTATTTCATGGGTTAATTTTAAAGGCACTGTGTATAATAACAATAATAATATGGTAGTTATTATAGACATTTGTGAAGAAAATAGTATGTATCCAAGATTTGCTATAATTAAATCAATATTTGTTGATGGTTTTAAAACTTTTTTTGTTTGTCACTTAATAGAAACCATTAATTTTGATAATCATTTTCAAGCATATCATGTTAATATCGAAGGGAATTCAAATTTATTATGTATTTCTATTGAAGACATTGGTCATGTGAACCCAAAATTTTACTGTACACTTGGTAATGGACAATATTATATGATACCATTTAGAAACTAAATTTAAAAATGTTAATTGTAAATATGTTTTTATAATTTAATAAACTAATGTAGTATTATATTTGTTGTTATATTGATTATTATTGTGTATAAATCTGTGTTTTTTACTTTTGTCTAATTTGCACAGTGTATAAATTGTCTTAAAATATTACTGTTTGAATCATGAGAGTTATGTGCAACCAATACTAACACGGTTATAGTGCTATCTATGAAAATTAAATTGTTCAGGAGAGCATTTGCAAACTTAATACACTTTTATCTTTTTTTGTAAATTACCAATTCTTATTATTGTTGAATTTATGAATAAACAAAGTTGTATGTTTTAACTACATTAATTTAAGTTTCATAAAAAACTTATAAATGTATAAAAAATTGAATAATAAAAAAACCTTGTTAAAAACAAAAAAGTGTTATTGATAGCATATTTTGGTTCTGAACATTTTATTTTTCCTTTAGTTGGAACTTTTTGGTTCTGAATAAAATTAATGTTTTACGGATTTATATATATGAGTATATATACATATACAGATTAAGATAGAATTAAAGCTGTAAAAATATCTATAATATGTAGGTGTTTTTAGTTAATAATAATATAGTGAACAATAATTTTCTTCAAGTATTATTATTGTATGATTGATACAGTAATATTATTTATTTATTTATTTTCTACCATATTCAATAATAAAAATCTAATATACAAAGGTGTAGGTACCTAAATTAAATTTAATACATACCTATAATAAATTATAAAAATTTTAGGTAGTAGTTACCTATATTATATATTTTGCGTCACATAGCTAATTTCACCACTTACGGAATATCAGATAGATAGGTAGGTAGGTTAGAGCGTATGGCTTTTAAGACTATAGGAAGTTAGTGGTCATGAGTTCAGATGTCGGCGAGGCTTTTTTTTTAATAGGTTTTTTAAAATATTTTTTTTCTACACGGTTATTGGAACTATAATTAATTCTATTAATTCTAAATAGATATCTACTTAATATACTTTATTTTTATAAAAAGCTAGAATTTATTATTATTTTTTATCCTTGTATTTTTTAGATTTCGTTTTTTTCTTAAATGGGAACCTACGTTTTTGACTTTGTATTCCGACAAAGATTATTTTCTGGAAATGTAATAATATCGAATATTGAATCATCAATTAATAATTGTTTATTAGCATATAAAGTTTAGAAGAGCAGACTTCAGCAGAGTAGGTAGTGTTGAGTACAGTAAAAAGTATTCCCCTTTCCTCCACATGTCTTTTAACTAAACTTTAAATGCTTATAAATAATAAACCGTTGGTAGACAAACATTTTCAGAAAAATATACGCCTGATACCAAATCAAAAATAGGTTGTCATTATTTTCAAAATAGTATAAAACCTACAAATTTACATGGATACAAAATAATAAAAAAATTCCAACTATTTTTGATAAATATGTAGTCAAATATAAGTATCTCAAATTAGATGAGAAAAACAAAAATTTCAAAAATATGAATATGTACGGAGAGAACTATTATAGCGAGCATGATAAAAGAATCATCTTTTATAATTCGTAATAGTATGGGTAATCGGAATTTTTAGATCGATCCTTGGCGTATCGATCAACTTAAGATGGTCCTCACCTCGCCACCCGCAATGCTCACGACGATCTTGAACAGCAATCCTGACTTATCCTTAACCACGTTGATGGACTTTTGCAGACATCCATCCTGCCAGACCTGCGTCTTGGAGCACGTGGTTCCTGGACCGCTGTCGTCATGGCAACATGAGTGGGGCACAGCGGATGCGTTCTTCTCGCTCCAATCGTTCGGTCCGTCTATGCCGCAACAATGGAACTGGAAATAAAAATCCGATATTATTTAAATAATTATTAATACAGAATCGTCAATATATGACATTTTTGTACAAAATAATTTAACATACATTGCCTAAAATAAAATTACCAAGTACACAGATTGCAGGTTATCTAAGATTTATTAGATATTTACTATTTATATTAGGATGTTGAACCTGTATTAGCCGTAATATAATAGAATAGATTAAATTAGAAAAGACACTTCAAATCTAAAAAAAAAAACCGACAGCCATTTTCTCATTTAGCAAAGCTCATATTAGCTATGGGTATTGATTTAAATGTATTGTTTAATTATGTCATTTTAATGTTATCCGTGCTTAAAATATAATATTATATACCTACCTATAAACATACGATTTGTGCCGTGCAAATTAATCACTGTTTTTTTTTTTAACTGTTTAACATTTATAAATATTGATATTTATCAATAATATTGTTTTAAAAGTCATGATCTGTACCGTTTTGTGACCATAAAGTGTCTGAAAATCCTAGTGCTCAAAATATTTTATGAAGACAGATTTATATATCATTAAGGTACCTAATAATCATGTAAAATTTTAATCGCGCCGTTAGGTTTCATAATTTTGAATTTAAATGTGTTAGATTATATAACATAGTCAATAGTCATAATAGGCGTGTTTTCGCGATTAACCAGGTTATGCTATTTTGTCTTATCTATAACCAAACATAATAACCATTCCATTTGATCGGTTATAAATTATTATAACCAAAACTGATTGTTTATAAAATTCA
>JAIPRL010001369.1:14309-58336 GCA_025469235.1 Pemphigus obesinymphae | reverse complement strand
AAATATAATAACGAATTCAGAACTTTTTTCAAAATTAAAATTGAACAAGTTTAACACGGCCAATTTATGGAAATGCCAAGACCATTTTAGCGCTTTGAAAAATCTACTGTCGAAGACCCTTAAGTATGTGATTGATGAATTTGTATATATATATTTTTTTACCGTGGGAACGCGAATAATATATTATTGTTATCGAATTTTCGTTGAAAACACAAACGTTAATTTAAATAATTAAAAAACAAACAATCCACGCGTAATAGTCTTTACGATAAAAAAATAAAAAACAGATATCGTTGACCTCTGTTGTTGTTGCTGTTGCAGTTTCGACAGTTTATTGTTCATTTGAATCTTAATTTAATTTATATGAAATAGTAGGTAGTTGCGAATAATACTAACGATAATATTTATTTATATTTTTAATTTGAAAATGAAGCCACGGAATTTTAGCCATTGGTTGTAATACCATTGTCTATATAGGTTATCACCAGATTGAACTACTTAAAAAATAAATTACAATAAATGAAAATGATTCATTGACTTTGTAATACTTATTACATAATAAATAAAAATAATAATTATTTAAATAATATTATAGCTTCCAAAATTTTTATATAAATCCCTATAAAATGTTAAGTTCATAGTAGCTAATAGAAAATGCTGCAAAATTAAGCTTTTTATATAAACGAAATATGTAATTTGTTAATAATTTATAAATTAAGGGTAGCAACTAGCAATATTATAGAGAAATAAAATTGTATTATTTAATTTTATAAACATTTTTTTTTCTTACAATCGTTTATTTTTTGCTATATTTAGTTTTTATATAATATAAAAAATCCATTGTTTTTTTTTCAAAAACTTATACGCTAGTGAAGACTTATAATTTAAAAAAAATAATAATAATTTTTGAATATTTATTTTTTATTTGAAAAAAAAATAAACTATTATTATTATTTATTTAAAATGAAACTCATTCATTTGATTATTTTTATCACTGTAAATTATGATAGGTAGTGTAAATATTATGTACCTACCTAATTATTTTATAGGTACCTCTATTTATACTTAATTTAAATATATGTTTTCTTATATAAATATTTACGTTAAACTTTTTATTTAAAAAATCATTACATTCGTTAAATCAATATGGTATTCATTAAATTAAGTAGGTAGGTACATTTATATGATAAAATTATAATAATATATTATTTAAACTGATATAGTATTGTATATGTTTTTAAATTATAATTATAATTTGTGAATCTAGCGTTCATATATTATAGTCTGAAATATTTTATAAAAGGTATTTCTTATAAAATACAAGAAAAAAGTTACAATAACATGATGTATGAGGAAAAAATAAAACAAAATTACATAAAAAATTTCAAATGCCTGTATTTTTCCTTCCCTTTGGTCTATAGCATTTGTATATCTTCTTCTTTAATTAATAATTTTCAGGATTTTTTCATTTATTCATTCTTTTCTCTTAGTTTCTTTTGATTTTCCTATAATTTCCTCTGCATTGTTTTTTATTTGCCCATTTTTCTTCTATGCTTAATGTACTTTGTATGACATAGGTTTTTGATTTATTCCACTTTTAGATTTGTTAGTTGAAAGCGTCTCTTATATTTTTTCTTTTGTAATTTTTTAAGCTGAAGTTCGCAATGCATCATAACCAGGTTATGGCCACTATTAATATCTGCTTCTGGACAGCTTTTACTGTCTTTGACTGGGTTTTTGTTGTATCTTCCTTTTACAAGTATATAATCTATTTGTGCTCTTCTTATATCACCAAGAGTTTGCCATGTATATCGTCTTATTTTGTGATGTTGTAAGTGTATATTTGTTATTACTAGATTATTTTGTATACAGAACTCTAATAAGATTTCTTCTCTTGGATTTCTAACTCCCAGTCCATACTTGCTGACAATATTCTTTTCTTTCCTTTCCTTCACGGTAGCATTAAAGTCTTTAAGGATTATAAGATTTTTTTCTCCTTTAACAGTCTTTATTAAATCATTTAATTCACCATATATATTATTTCTACTTCATCATCTTCTTTTAAGGTATATACTACTAAACCAATAGATATGTAATAATTCAAGTCTATATTTTAGTGTATAATACTAGAATTATTCTATGGCTATAATGCACATATCTCTTTACTTTGTGTCCCATTTTTTTTTTTTTTTTTTTATGTACTATGTCTACTTATTTTGTAACTATCCTTCCATCTTCTTTTCCTGAGTAAATTATTCTGTATTCCCCGGTCCAAAAATCTCCTGATCTAAGTCATCTCATTTCTGAGATGCCCAACATATTTATTTTAAGTCTTTTCATCTCAACTTTTGAATTCTCTAGTTTTCCTGTCTGCAGAAGTGTTCTGACATTCCATGAACCTATTGTCTTAATATCATTACCTTTCATCTTCAGTTTTAAAGGATTAACTTATCTAATTAGATAAATTACAAATAAATATGGATATCTATTTAGATCTTTAATGCGATAGTTTCCATTTGCTTTTCACATTCTATACCGTCGACAAAGTAGTTACTCGTTCAGTGGAGCTCGGGGCCCTGGGTACGCTAAACCCATAGTTTATATATATATAGTTATTATTATTAGTTTAGTATATGCCTTAGTTGTTATATACTTCACTTGAGAATGCTTTAATATAATCTATTAATTTGTACTTATATAGGTGTAGATACTGTATAAGTTAAAATTTAAAAAAAAAAACCTGTATAGGTATTATATAACTTTTAATAGGTACCTACTCGTAATTTTAAATGTTAAATTTGAGGCAACTGCTTTAAAAATATTCAGTTATATATTATACTAGTTGACCCGGCAGACTTCGTACTGCCTTAATCGATAAATAAAAAAGCTAAACTTTTGTACAAAAAAACTTAAAATAAACAAAAGGAATCCGTAATTATTAAAAAAAAAATGCTCGGTATGAATGAGGTTTTATTATTATTTTCAATTAATTACACATGATTTTGCTTAAAAATAGTCATGTCACAACAATGAGATACTTACAAAACAGAGTTTTCCTGAAATACTGGTTATTTATAAGGTTTCAATTTGATATTGACAGGCACACACAGTTATGATACAGTCTGTTAATCAATTTAAAGCTTTCTGATAAACTATATTTTTTGTTTTGTTTTGTGGTGCGTAAATAAACAAAGATGACGGTTTTCCGACGAGCGAACACACGACGTATAATTGTCCATGCGCGAAACAGGGAAACTCTAAGTTGATTCCGCAAACTTCCAACGACTGGCTTTGCGATTATTTTATGGTCATCGCAAAGGTCAGACGTACGGGAAATTGTAGACGTTTAAAATCGAATGGTAAATCCGTTGGAATCATCGGTATACGCGGGATCAAGACATCTTCTCCTTTGTATTTTCCCTTTATGATTGTTGCCTCAATGACGTTATTCATTAGCTTTTTCACAGCCTGTCTTGTTCCATTGCACAGTCGAGGTTGATTAATGTTACGCAGCATGATGACAACTGATCCTACTTTTAACTGCAAATTGTGAGGTGGTAATCCAGGCAATTCCAGTGAATTTAAAAATTCCGTGGGATAGTTGACTACGTCATCCTGGTTCATAACGGTGTCGACTGATTTGAAGGAAACCAACTGTCCCGGAATAAAATCCTGAATGGTTGCATTGAGAGCATCGACATCTTTATTTTTTGCCACCAATATTGCTCGTTCACCCAGCCTATTATGGTTTATTGAACTGTTGCGCTATATCTGGGAAAACATGCTGAATAAGCTCCTCTTTGGAGTCTGTGATGTGACAGAAATCTGTGGGTAATGTGATATTCTAAGCACTTCTTGGCCAACATTCAGATATATAACAGCCGTTTCCAGATGACATCGTTTGACGCTACACATATTATTATGACATAGCAATACGACTACTTTCTTGATCCGTCTATCTTTGGTCATCTGTGCGGTTAGCACGTGAGGTAGCTCTTCGCACATTTGATTGACTGCGACGACCTAAGTCAGGTCGTCTTTTCCTCGGAATCGTAAATTGTAATTAATCAAATTCAGAAAAGTTCATTTTACTTAGCAGTAAAGTGTCACTATCACAAAAGATCACCGAAGTAAAGAAAGTTCTCGCGCACGTACACGGAGAGAACAAAACACGACCATGGAGAGTGCCGTACTATAGATCAAATATATTTAATCTATGGCCCTACGCACTTGAGTAAGAGTGTGCTTAGTGCCGCTGACTGGTAGAGTGGACGGCTTTTATTTAATTCCGAACATTTTCATATTCACTCACCTTTTAAACCTTCTCTGGACTTCCACAAATAATTTAAGACCAAAATTAGCCAAATCGGTCCAGCCGTTCTCGGGTTTTAGCGAGACTAACGAAGAGCAATTCATTTATATATATATATATATATATATATATACCTATAGAAGATTAAACGCTCAGGGTTATTTTCTAATAGTTTACAAATGCTTCGTAACCTCATATTATGAATAAGTATTTCAACCCTATATACATACTAAATTATTGGTACCAACTATATTTATCTTATTTATACTAATCACTCATAGGTACCTACTTTTATTTATCTGCTAGAATATAATAATTGCAATAAAATTATTTAGGTATTAACAGCCCTGTTTGCAGGCAGATACCTATTTATTTTTATATACATATATATAAATAATATTATTATATTATAGATATTGTGCCTATTTATTTTTAATGTATATTTACTTGATACGACTTTTAGGTAAGTATAACATACATTTTTATAACAGAAATTTTTTTGATTTTCTTTTTTAAATTTGACTTATTTATAACAAGTGATTTTCGAGTAATTGACATATAATGATATACGTATACCGTAATAAAATTCCATAATATAATATAATGTTTAACCGCAGTCGCATTGGTTAGATTGTTGCAATAATGAATTGGAAATGGATCCCTTAATAAACTTTAAAATCGTTAACCATTTAATTACCTAATTAGGATGCATATTTATTTAATAATATTACATTTTTTAAGTTAATATATACAATATATACAATTTAAATAAATTTATTTTAAGAAATTTGTGATTACTTTAAATAATAGGTATCTGGTATATGTAAGTACTATATAGACGTTATAAAGCGACAAATTGATGAAACTAATTCTCGTTTTTATTCAAGTATCAAAAGCCGGTAGCAAATATTAAATACTCATGAAATTTTTTATTTTGTGTACAAACAACAATAGGTATGTCATAAACACAGAATTATTTTATTAAAACTTCTAAAAATTTCCTTCGACATAGTTTTCATCTATTTTTACAGCGTTTTAAACGTTCATTATAACTTATAAGTTATAAATTATAACATATAATTATACTGAATATAAAAAATGGTTCTATATGATAGTATTTTGAAATTGTTTAGGAAAGCATTTTTTTTTTCAAGATTTAATCAATTATAATATTTTTCATGCTAAATAGGAGTAGAACTTTTTCTATAATGCACTCAAATTTCGTATTTTGCTTAAAATGTAGGTATATCTGAGAAATGCTAATAAGATAGTATTAAAAGTCAATTTTCAAATGAAATTTAAATCAGTGATAATAATAATGCATACCTATATAGATTATTATTATATTATGTAAAACCGTGTGATATTTACATTTTGTTTAATAAACTTATATCTATTGGTATTGGGAGTTTATATTGTTATTATAGTGTAAAAAAACGTTAACCGCAATTTGCGACGAAAATGAATTAACGGGCTTATTTTCGTAATATCTATATACACGGGTCAATGATATATATATATATATATATATATATATATATTCGATCGATTAACAAATGGAAACAATAATAATCCGTCGTAAAACAAACACGCGTGTATCGATCCAGTTCGCTGACCGTGTACCGCACAGTATTGTACAATACACCCGATGATCATACGACAACGAGCATGACGAATATTAACTAGATTAAAAAAAAGAACAAAACAAACTAATGAACGCGATCGCGATCATAAATGTTATAAAAATTCTACTAAAAACATTTGGTCCGATGAATTTTTGTCATCAAAATGATTCAAATTTCGGTATTTTTCGTTCTGTTTTGTTTCTCAAAACATAATAGTAGGTAGGTTTATTACACATGGCTACTAATCAATAATTATAACTCGTTTTTAAACTGAATACCTACCATCGGCCATCGATGTCTCTAAATGTAAAAATCAATACGTAGACAAACGAACATTTCTAAAAAAACGTAATTTAATGCGATTTTAACAGAAATATTAACATTATAATTTGTAATGTGATACAGAATATAAATGTCTACATTATAAACTTATATTATCTAAATGCAGGGGCGTTCCGAAAAGATATATTTTCGGGGAGTGTTTTTATAATTTACTGACTATTCATTAATACTCTTTCAAAAATGGTAAATAAAAAAGAAATTATAAAAATATACGAAAATACGATTTTAAAAATCGTATTTTTAATTACAAAATGATCAAACGTATTTGTATACAATTATACGATCAATTAAAATAACGTATACCTACAATCCATGCTCTAAATATTAATATATTATCAATGATATTGTATTATTTATATTATTATATATATAATATATACCGACTCCTAATCAATTTTTTTTTATTAAGAAAGAAAATATTTTAGTTAATTTTACAGAAGGGAGTGTGTATCACATTGCCACCCACAAGGAAATTATGACATCAATATATTATATAAATTAATCGGAAAGTCAGTAGCCTAATTATTGATATATTACGAATATTTCACCGCATTTTTTTAAAATAAAATATATGACTAATGGCTTCTGTTTTTGCATGATCTATAAAACATTTTTTTTTCAAAAATCATAAAACGTTTTATTTGATTTTTCAAAAATTATATTTGAAAAATTAGAAAGTAGCCATTTTATAAAGTAACTTATCAATAATAACGAGAGAAAAAATTATGTTGAATTCTGAATGAATGAGACCAATTCATTATTTCAAAAGTACAGCAAAATATTGCAAAATTGTATGTTTATCACACTTTCTAATACTTGTAGATAGCTATATTTAGCTACAATTTTGCAATATTTTCCTGTAATTTTTTTATTCATTCAAAATTCAGCCAAATTCAACAAAAAACTTTTGTCAATATTATCGATAAGTAACTCTATAAAATGGCTATTTTCAAATTTTAAAAAAATATGTCTCTAGGTTTTTTAAATATATATATTTTTTTTTTGTAAATCGTGCAAAAACAGAGGCCATTTAGTCATATATTTTATTTAAAAAAATGCAGTAAAATATTCGTACAATATCAAGAATTAGGGCTATTGACTAATTTACATACTGTATAGTTTATTTATATATATATATAAATATATTTATATTTTATATTAGTGCTTACCAAGGTGATCATGCAGTGGCTCTCCCGAATGGCTCCGCAACAACCGAAGAACGACACGACAAATACGGCTCCGCCGATGATGATAAAAGCCAGAGCAGCCAAACCGGCTGCATCTCCAGATGCTTTGTTGGCCAGCTCTTCAGACTTTGTCGAATAATACCGGGTCAACAGACCTAAGGCCAAAAGCGCCAGACCGGATAACTGAAAATCGAAAAATCATCATTTTTTTTTAAGTATAAATATAAATATATATATTTAACTAATACGTCTAATACTTATATAATATAATATATTGCTCATAAATTATTTTAAAAGTAAAAACTATTCAAATAAATGATTTTCAAATCATTAAACTACGCTGAAAAATATTTCAAAATAAGTTGTAACGGATAATATGAAACACGTGTACACTATAAAATTCAATTAGGTTTGGTACTTCGATATATTTAGTCGATGTCAATGTGCACTATTTATACATAGGTACTTTAAGATATTCGTTACCGTAGTAATTAATATAGATAAATCGGTTGGATTAGGAAGTACCTATGGTTAATTTTAATACACTTACTATTTAGATAATACCTATACCTATTCAAAATACCTAGATAGGTATCACGTAAAATATCTTATCTTTATTTAAAAATTTAATATTTTTAACTTAAAATAGTATAAATACCGTGTGTAGTTTGTAAAATTATAAATAAAACCGGTTGAAAATATGGATAATAAACTTTGTACATATTCTAAATCTATGCTAGATGAAATTAACTGAATTTCTGTCTATAAGAAAATTAATTTAAAATTGATTAAAAATTATTAAGACGTAATAAGACGTAAGACGTATGTATGATAAATATAATACATTTAGCATTACTCAGATTTGGGTAAAATATTTTTTAAAAGTATTTCGAATACATATTCTCAATACTTAAAAAAAAGTATTCAAAATATATATTTGAATACTTTATGATAATAGTATTTGAAAAACTTCTTAAAATGTATTCCAAATACTTTTAGAATACTTTTACTAGATTCCAATAACAAAAATAGTACTTAATTATAAATTATTATACTTATTAATTTTTTCCGTGTAATTCAATATAACAATACCATCGATAACATACCTATTCATTATAAATTATACCTATCCAATAATTATAATATTAAAGTTTAATCTTGTGTGATTCATTTAAGTACCTAATAAGTGAGTAGGTATTTTTTTTTTTTTTGTAAAACGTAATGAAGGCATTATATTCTCAATGACTTACTATTATTGCAATTTTTTTTCTTATAATAATTAGTATTATATACCTATATATCTCATATCACTAACTACTATAATTACTAAATTTATTATAATAAAATAATATTAATAAAAATTATCATTATTTATATCAACATATTTAAAATTGGAAAATAACATTACTGTTCCACTAAATATAGTTGAAAACAAAATTAGATTATATATAATGTATAACCTACTATTAAATATTATTTAATACTGAAACTGACGAAGTAAAAATAATGAAATTATTTTTAAAAATGTCATTGAACCTTAAGGGAATTAGAAGTCTGTCTTTCTTTATCACACGCACATAACATAGTAATTTAGACCATTTTTATTGACAAAGTACCAATCTAGTGATGTGACAAGGATTCTAAAAAATGATCTGAATATGTTGTAATGTCTACTTTAGATCGACTTTCCCATATTTTTAATTTAGTCTCTCTAAATCTACCTAGAATCAAGTTAATACATTCGGATATTTAAAAATTGACATTTTAAATTTTTGTGAAAATCAAAGGGAAAAAAGCCGGTCAGTAGGGGGTGGAAACACTTCACTCGTTGGGTGTCAGTAGGGATGGATGCACTTTGCTACTGGACAGGGTACTCTTGGTGGATGTATTACATTTGAAAGCAATGATAAATCATTGCATTCAATAAAACGATTCTGAGCGTAGCTTCGATGTAGTACACACAACTCTTAATATTAATTATATACTCAGTATACCTACCTATGTTTAACATTACATTGAAGATCAAACTATGTAGACATAAATATGATTTAGTGTAACCTTATGTATATTTTAAATGAATGGTAAAATAAAAATAGTTACTATGGGGCATGTGCGAAATTAAAAAAAAAAAAAATCGAAAAATGACCTCTCATAAGTACCAACTAGATGTAATTTGCTACCGGAAACCAAGTAAACTTGTAAAGATCGGAACATTCCTTCTGGTTGAAAATGTTTACAGAAAAGAAAAAAAAATAATAATATAAACATCATTGTAAAACCACTAGCTTCCTCGCTACGCTCAGAATCTAAAATTTAAAATAAGTGGAAAAGTCGTTCTGAAGTAAATTTCACGATAAATTCAAATCAGTTTTCAGAATCCTTATCATATCATTAAGTCAATCGGTATGTTGGAAATGAGATTCAATATAAAGAATCTTAAAAATAAGAAATATAAGATACTATATAGTATATAGTATATACCTACTATACTATACTATATCTGTCAATTTATAGCTCATATGCGCCCATTTGTCATGCAACGTTGCCGTCATAATTCATATTTATTTAAATTCTAAGCGTAGCAAGGAATGTAACTACCTATTGGTTTTACAATGATAATTATGTTTTGAATGTATGCATAATTTATACACTTTTTCTAGGTAGTAACTTTTTTTGATGTAACGTAAAATGAAATAAACAAGTTGAAATTGGTATACATACACGTACAATAATTAATTCGACCATAGTAAATATTTTAATCTTTCACATCACAAATCGGGACTGTGACGTTTTTTAAAACATGTACTTCACTTAATTGTTGTTAGTGTTATTATATAAGTGCACAATCATGTTAAAATGTAGAAAGTACAGAATCGTATTGTACTGTGTTGGAGCATATAGATTGGCAACGTTGCACGGTTTTAATACATTTTTATTAAAAATATTTTGGGCACATATTCCATATGTTTCGAGTGCAAATAGGCTACAAAAAATGTGTTTGGGACACAAATGATTTACACCTATGAATTTAAATAAGATGGTAAAAACTCTACATTTTTAAAACTTTTATAATTTAAATTATCATACATCATGATTTTTTAATATTTACATAGAAAAAAAGAATTAGTCCAAGGTCCTTCCTTCAAAACCATCACTGAGCCAGAGATGGCTTCAGAAACTTATTCGAGGAAAGGGCTGACTACTAAAAAAAAAGTTTGTACGGTTAAAATACCATTTTTATATACATATATTCTTAGGTTTTGGGTCCATGCCCCCTCGAAGCAGCTATTTCACTGAGATGACTTTTCCTCAACAATTCTGATTTAAATTGAGACATTATATTTGACATTTTGACGGAAATAATATACAATAATATTATATAGGTATGCACGTAATTTTTGGACAAAAAATTTAAACAATAATAAAAGTAACGATTGAAATTATGGAGACCTTGCAGGGTACCTACTAATTCGTAAACATTTAAAAAGTTTTGAGTACCTATTAAAAATAGTAATATAACCGCATATTATAAAGGATGATTCATTTTTCCAATAACTCTGAAGAATAAAATAATATATTTGTTATATAGCAACATGGTTAATGGATACATTGTTATTATATAGGTACTTGTACAGTATAGGTATAATATATTGCGTCACCGATAACGCTTTTCATTGATCTTTTGAAGTATAAGTACCTAATTATTCGAATTAACATTGACACATTTTATTATAATGCACACGTTCTTATTTCAACGTCGTCACACTTCAACAAAAAAAAAAGAAATGCATAAATCTATATAAATATTGTTGTTTACTCAAGAATATTTTCAAGATGTTATCTCACCGATTTATTAGTGCAGGTAAATAGCAATAAACATAACTTTAATATATGACTAATAATAATAAATACGTAATCATCGTCGACACGAAAAACAAGATTTTTATTTTACAAGGTATTACAACACATCTATTATAAATTATAATAAAATCGAAATCACATGTTAAATATTAGGTATATATATGTTACATTTAAAGACAAATCTATATAAGCGTAAGACACTAAAACATCGAAAATATTCTTGACAAATTATTAGAACGCAAAATACAATATATCTACTTACCTAATATATGTATCAAACATAAATATTTTCGAAATATCATTTAATATAATATAATTTTATTTATTTTTAATACATTTTCCATTATCTAAACGACACCTATAAGTACCTATTTTACAAAAAAATTTCAAATATACGACTCGTATACGAATTAAAATATTCATAACTTATTTACGTTCTGTTCTATAATTAGAGACTTAACTACCATAATATATATATATATATATATATATTATGGTAGTTCAGTCCCTAATTACAATAGTAGTTAGATCATGATGGGTAAAAAAGGTTCCCACATTAAGAAGTGAAAATTTTAATCATTTTAATAACAATAATCTGTAGATAAAAATGCGATTATTTTAAAAAATCATTTAAAAAAAACCTTATTTTTAGCATTTTTTACCTACAGTTTGGGAACCACTGTTTTGAAGTGTAGCTTACTTTATAATTATATTATATGTTTTACATACTAAGAACTACTTTTACCTACTAAGAAAAGCAATACCTAGCATATATTAGAGGGTTTAAATTTAAAATACAATATATTTTTGAGATATTGGTGGAAATCAACATTGAACAATTTTCTAACGTATATTTCGATCATTCGATTCTATATATAGCTAGGTATGTACTCGTACACTTGTGAATAAGAAAAAATAAAATAAATAAATATATAAACAAGAAAAACAGTTTTCAATTTGGATTTTATTATTTATTTTTTCATCTATATATTATATGGCAAGTATATATTATATAATATAAATATACATATCTATATATAAATCGAAGTCCCGACTATGACTGACTCATTATTGCCTAGCTCAAATTATTGGGGAATTTTTTTAATGACATACGATATCCGTAAGAAATGATTTTCGAAATTTGACTTCTAAGCCAGGAAAGAGGATTTAGATTTAAATTTTTACTGATTTGTTTGTTAATAAACATATTATACTTACATTCTCATATTTTATTTCTGAATAAATATATTATAATATATATATTTTTTATCCAAGTACTATAAAATACAAAGTTTCTTTATTTTAATTTTATTAATTTGGCACTTATAGTAGAGTTTTTTTGTACCTACAACGATATATTATAGGCATGTATAAGAGATTTATTTTAAGTTGATATTTTGAAAAAAAAATCTGAGAAAGTTTGACAGCGTTGTGGAAGTTGGTTTGAAAACGGGTGTTTTTGAGTTATTATTCAATATATTATATTGTGTTGAAAATTTGAATAGGTGTAAAGGTACATCATTAGGCTCGTATTTAAACGCAGTTAGAAAACGTGGTTTTTTTTTTTCATTTTTCGACCGTGTGGTTTTTGTCGTTTTACTACATAATAATAATTTGGTGTTTGTTTTTCATTCTTCTGTTTCAACAAATCATTTAAATTTTGAATCATCGGCGATGCGTATTGCGTATATATGCCGTACTGTGGGGCACGAGCAAACGATTTGTGTGATGATATATATAAATAAATTGTAGACGAAACACGATGGCAGTCGGGGCAGTAGCCCATAAATTGAAATTAATTATTCAACGAGCCGTAATGATAAAAACGCCATTTTCGTTTTGATTGAGGAGGATCGAATGAGCACGCGTTTGTATATAATTTATATAAGTATATAGACAAATAAAAAACTAAATCGATTGTGTCCTATGACCGTATCGGTTGTTTTTTTTTCAATATAAAAATATTTAAAAAACACTACTTGGGGGGATTTTGTACATTGTAGAGATAGAATAAACATAGATATAGTACTCCTAATTATGTAAGTATGATGAATACTATTATTCAAGATGCCAACAAACTTACAGGACTTCGTTTTAGTCCATAAATTTTACAATTATTGCGAACAACGGTCGAAAGTAATTTACATTATATTATAAACACCTACTATAAATGTGCAGCTTCTTGAAACTAGTTATATCTATCATTAACATATAAATAATGGGACTCTATCTATAATGATTATGAAATAGTACACTGAGCGATAGAGATAGAGATAGTTATTAATTGTAGGCTGTTAGGGGCAATCATGGATGAATTACTTCACTTCTATATTTAATTTATGTTTATTTTAAGTTTGGTAATATACTAATTATTATTCGCTTACATTTCAATAATAGAATAATAATAGATAATGATAATTTCATGACATAAATAAAGATAGTTCTGCTTGATTGATTCACCCAATGTTGATTCCATAAGTTTTCATCAGTATTCAATTTTCTTACATTTATATATTTCTATATAGGCTATAGACCAAGACCCAAAGGCCTATGTGACTTGTGAACTATGAAAGTAAAAACAAAAATCTTAATTTTCTTTTAAAATCCGGGGTAATTTTGGGATTTTTAGGAAAAACCATGATTTTTTTTAATCCTGAATTATTTATTTTATTTTATTATTTCCAAGTGACAAACATATATTTTACATTAATTAAAACTATTTGTTTATTAGGTAATATTGTTAAAATTAATTCTTGTAAGATATTACTCGTATTTTCAAAAATGTTTAACGTATATTTAACTACGTATAACCCATAGCATTATAATTCTATTGATTACGGAATTTTTATTAGAAAACTAAAATCATTTTTGGAATCGAAGACAATATTTATAGGCCATTGACTTTTCGCAAATAAGTACCTAGCCAAGTAGGTACCAAAAAACTTAAGATTACTGTCAAGACATAAACAATGGTAGGTTATGATCGTCAACGTTTAAAAGAGTTGGTAAAATCTATAAGACTGAAATCGGATCACACACAGGAAATCGGTACAAAACAGTAAGTAAAACAGTAGTTGTTTGTGGATAAATCAAATGAAAAATTACAAATCAAATTGAATCCATGTCTTAGGACGATAAAATGTCAAAGGCGAGATCGTCAAGCACCGCAAAAATAATAAAACCGACGAATCTACGTCAAGAAAACGTTTATCAAAGTACTATTCAACGCAAAAAATGAAGTGAAAGTATCGCTATCAAACGAAACGACAAAGGTCGTGGTTAAAAATACTACAAAAAGTAAAAAAATAATCAAACGATTAGTAGTAGTCTGGACGATAAGTTCCGGGGAAAGAGATGATGAATTACTACAAATGTACGTGAAATTAGTAGAGGTGGCCTATTATTTTGGTATAGGCACGTTTGAATAATATTTCAATACTAATTAAAGAGTTAAAAAATAAATTCATTTTCAAAATCTTAAAAGGAGGGAATCACAAAAAATCACATTATATAAATAATATAACTGTTATGCAAACACACACAGTTGGATATATCCGAGAAATTTCGCGCGTAGGTGTAATATCCTATTCTGTAATAATTCGTATACGCACCATAAAGTATAAACACAATTATTTCGATCAGACTAGCGAATCGCACACGTAAGTATATTACAAAACTGCAATGTATATATGTATATATAACATAGTATATGATATTATGCATGCAGCTTTCTTATCAGTGATGTGTAGGTACAGTGTCAATTTTTGATTTTTTTTCGGGGTGAATTTTCATAATTTCAAGTATTTAAAAAAATGCAACAAAATAATTTTTTTAATGTAATAGTTATAATTTTGAACGAAATATACTTCAAAAATCTCAAATGTGTAATATGCACTGCAATGCACTCTGTTATACAAGCGTATATTTACATAACAATTTGGCGTCCCTAAAAAAGTAGTATTTTTTATTCTGAGCGAAGCAATAGTACCTACCTATATTTATTTTACAATAGGTATATGGGTATATTTATGGTAGTTTTATTTTTTGTAAAAATAATTTAGTACCTACCTAATGGTATTATTATTCGTTATCACGATAATCGTGTTTTGATAAGTATAGATATATTTTTATAGTGACAATTATGGAACAAATGGATTTATATGTAATAAAAAAAAGCCAAATATACACTAAAAATTAAAACTGCTGAAATAGACCATATTATACCTTATATACATATACGCATTAAAAATAATTTTGAATGATAAAATAGGTGGTTGTATAAGATTGATTTAATTATCAAGATATAAGCATCAAAATATGCCCGAAACATCAAAATATGTTTTCTAAACATAAATATTTATTTATTATGCAAAGACATAAAAAGAGTAAAAAGTATATACAAAAAAAAAATTGTGTGCTCTGAATTTATGATACATGAAACGAATTTTTACTTTAAAAATGTAATTATTAAAATAAAATCCATATAGTATAACAATAAAAACAATAATAATAATAATAATAATACAATTGGTATATCTATAACTGTATACAAATTAATAATAAAAAAAGTAATTATTAAATCATTTCCCTGATCCTGGGGGATCACTATTCAGCTTAATAAATTACTATTAGTATATATACTATACACCACTGCACAGGAAAGACGGACGTGTACGTCAAAGCGTGAAAAAATCGTGACATTTTTTTTTATTATTAGTGAGTCGATAAAAAAAGGACGTGAAGGCAATCTTTGAAAAATACGATCGGCCCATCTGTTCCCGTTAAACTCACCGATAATTACACGTTATAATATCCGTATTATATAAATACCTAGTATACAATATTGTCGGTTACGCACTTCGCGTGCGTACGTATAATTATTGTCGCCGAGCTCCACTAATCTTGTAACAAAAGGCGAAATAATGACAAAATAATAAATACAAAAAAAAATAATAAATAGGGCTTTATCACCACATCGTATAAAACCATAAATAATAATAATTATTATAACGAATACGAATAGGGTGGATCTAAAAAAAAAAAAAACCAAAAATAAAACATAAAAAAAAATTAGCTCTAACCATATCGATGGTCAGAAGGACAATATTGTCATGAAAAATCTAATGAACATACCGAGGAAATAGCATTTTTTCAATTTTTGTCGAAAACATATAAATCAATCGTTCCGAAATTAATAAAAAATCTTGCTATTTATATGGCCTTGTATATACAATATAGGTAAACATAATGTAAATTGAAAATTATATTTTGAAAAACGCTGTTTAGTAGTTATAACTACGGATAATTAGTACCTAATAATTATTGCAAATATCAAATAATGCAGACAAGTCAATCGAACTATATTGGAATAAAATCGTATATGAATCTGACACGATATCAGTGATTATTTCAAGGGGTGGGAAGGGGTAATACCATTCCGTATAATTAAAATAGAAAAACATGTATTTTTTGTATATGATAGGTAAAATGACTTAATATTATTATTTTGTTGAATTTTAGATTCTGAAAAAAACACCGAATGTATTGGTTTTAACATGATGTAAGTGTGTACGTTTTTTTTATGTATGTGCATATACATTTTTTCGGATTGAAGTCGAGCAAGAATTTCTGAGTAAAGAGTTTTTTTAATAGTATAGGTAAAATGATTCTGGTTAGTACTTTTAGGAGGTCATTATTCGATTTTCCCAGTAGTTTTCTCAAGCCTGAAAGAAAACTTCCTTTTATAACGGAAATATTTTATAAATTTAGGAAAAATAACAAAATAATAAATAAGGTTGTTACTTACTTTTTTTTTTTTTTAATAATATTAATATATTTATTTAATAACTTTGCTCAGAATCGTCTTTAGTATGCAATAATTTATTTATCTTTGCTTTAAAATTTAAAATAATAAAAATATACTATAAATAGGTATCTACTGTTCGAGGACCGAAGTTACTATTGACCATCTGGACTACTTATTTTTATGGATTTTTAAAAATCAAATATAATATACTAGTATAATCTATATAAGTATATACCAGTGGATAATTCATGGATAAAGTTTTCTACTATATTAACTTACTGTGAAAATGCACAGTACTATAATAATACGTATATTATACCTGTGTTATATTACAAATTTCTTATTACGGTACCCATTTGGGAATACCTATATTGGCTATACTCTATATATTATATTATGCTCAATTCGATCAAAAAACCATTTTTTCTAATGAATACGAATGGGCTGTGAACACGAGGGTCATCGGAATAATTAAAATATCATTATGGAAGGACTTTGGGACAAACGCTAACGCATTGTGCATTGCATTATATATATATATATAGTAAAACAATACTATTATATTATTAGGTATATAATATAGTGTTGATTTGCATATAATTGTATACACGACTGATACACAATATTATTTTACTTTGACTGTGTACAAAAATCTAATGATAAAAAGTTAAAACAAATAAGAGGAAATTGCACTTCAATATTTATAAGGTAAATTTGTTAGGTACCGTGCATACGAGTATCTATATCTTTAATATGAGTCATAATATTCTGTTGTGTATACATCGCAACAACTATATTATGACCTTGAAATATGACATGATATAATACATATTATATAAAATATAAATACCGTGTACATTTTTTTTTTTTTGATATCTTATTTAGCATAAAATTTTGCATTATATAACACTAGAGAGCCTAGATAATAATTATATATTTATTATTTAGGCTCTCTATATAACACTATATAACGTATATATTTATGCAGTAGGGATTGGGACTTTAATAAAATTATGGTTCTAGGAACCAAGTCCTGATTATGAAAATCAATAAGATCGCTATATCATATTGATTTCAAGAATATATATGAAAGAAATAGCGATTTTTGGTAATAGGCACCCACCTATTGATAATTATTTGAGAATTACAACGATTAATATCAATTAATCTTATCATTGTTTTTGAAATATTATGGTTATTATTAATAACGTCTTTCAAAATATATTATGTTATGATAAATATCTATCGCAATGATTACATTATCAATGTCGGTACAAAGTTCAAAGCACAATTGACTATAAAAATAAATATATATTATAAAAAAAGAAAATGTGTCTACAGTATTCGAAAAAAGATTATAGGTCATAACTTTACTAGGTATAGTTTCGAACGTAAGTCGCAATCATGTTACAAATGAATAATAAAAAAACAAAAAAGGAATATAAAAAAGATGAAAATTAATAAACACGTTTATTAGTATTAAATTTATTAAGTAACATGTTTATTAATTTTCATATTTTTTTGTACCTATTCCTTTTTTGTTTTTTTTGTTTTTATTATTAATTTGTAACCTGATGATGATTTATATAATTATAATTATAATCTTCTTTTGAATCCTCTAAGCACATTTTCTTTTTTATATATTATTTTTTTATAATATATATTTATTTTTATTTTTAGAAGAGTACATTTTTCAAATTAATTAATTTTTAAATTTTAAATACAATTAACTATGGTTAGAGTTAGGTGTATATTACGTGATAAGTATACCAAAATGATTACGACTCAAATTGCACCAAATAAAATTAAGATAATAAATGTTTATTAGTTAGTATTTATTTATTTTTTGCTTTGCTACAGAAATAAGCGATAAATTATGATATGAAATAATAAACATAAATTATAATATAATAGATATGTATATTTATAATATAATTTTAACCTATATAGTTATATTAGCTACTTATACTATCTTTAACCTTATTATACTTATCTTCAAAGTTCAAATAGTTTATAATCAATATTGATAATAATATAACATATAGGTACCTATTAATAGTTCATACATAGTTTTTCAAATTTATTTATATAGAATAATTATTTTGAATACCTATTATATAGAATGTAGATTGTATTTAAGAAAGATATTTTTTACACTACGCAAAATTAAGAACAGTATAGCAATCTGTAATATAATATAAATAATATAATATAATATAATAATATAAATTATAAATAAGTATAATATTTAAAATGTACATTTTGCTCGTGGGGTAGGATATATTCAATTTGATAAATCATTGCATTTAAAAAAACAATTTGAAAAATTTTAAAAATAATACATACCTAACCATAATAATTTTATTTGTTATTTTAGTATTTACCCTAAATTTATAAAAAGTAGTTTTTCTTTACACTCAAAGAAATTATTGGAAAAATCAAAAACGACTAATTCGAAGTACCAACTAGCATTATTTTTTTTTTAACGAAAAAAGCTCTTTACTCCAAAACTTCTACCCGACTACTTCTGGTCGAAAAGTTGATTACACAGAAAAAAATAAATATTATTTTAATAAAAACATTACAGTAAACATCATTGTTAAATATATATTATATTATTATGAATTATTAATAGTTATAGATAGGTATCGGGTATAATTATGGAATTTGAGGTTATTAAAATTGCATTCGAAAATAGGCACTTAATTCTCAAAACGTTAACGTTATTTAAATCGCATTTCAGTAGATAACCTTTAAGCAGCAAAAATAATTAAAATTGCATATTTTAATCTATTAAATAACATATCATGAAGTTTTCGTTTAAATAGCGATAAAGTTAAAATAATTATGGCTAATACTTGGTACAATTGTTATTTCTATATAATACTTATATCGATCACTATTTTTACAGATCTACATTTATTACGACAGCTATTTCAATGATTCTCAATACTTGTCTCCCCCTCCCCACCCTATTCGGGATCAGATTTTTGGTAAAGAAAATTGTCGGTTTTTTGTTCCTATTTCCACAATTCAGTAAATAGGGTATTTACCAGTCCCTGGCACGGAAACATATGTATAATATTATAGGTAATTTGTACACTCACTATTATTGCAATATAATTTATTGATATTGATATTATCGTAGACTATAGGTCTTATTTTTTATTCTCAATAATATCATGATAGATTGAAAAAGTTTGATAAAAATATTTTTTTATATATTTACACGAATCCATAATTATAATGAAAGTCTATAGGTAGGTATAGACAACAATTGACAAATTAATAATAATTAATGGTGGATCATACTAACTGTAAATGTATTTTCATATACCTATAGTTACTAATACCTGTTAAATGTTCATGCTCTACAGTGAAATCGTCTTTAATCGTCGCATATTTATTCAAATTAATTAGATTCGATTGTAATTCGAAATGTATGGATCTATTTTAGTGTTTTAGACCAAAATCCTTATTTTTTTTTTTGTATTTCGAAAATATATGAAACACAAATAGGTGTTATACTATACGAGTATATATGTATATTTTTCACTTAAAAAACTGCCTAATAGGTGTAGTGGAACAGCTAGACAATAATTACAGTGGTTCCAAACGAATACATTATAAAAACAACTCATATTCCGGTGAAAAAAAATAATAAAAATTATAACAAAGTGTATACCTAATGTAAGTACATATTATATAATATGTGAAAATCCGTGAAGTCATCCTGTTACTTTATTGATTTCAATAATTAATAAATATATTTTACATTTTTAGTATTTTCAAATCTTGTGAAATCGTGATATATTTTAAATACAATCAAGGTTTATCGAATTACATAATATAATCATATGTTTAATAAAACATAGAAGCATTTAAACGAAAATCGTTTTGATTTTGACTACACTACAGCATGTAAACAACACAATTTTGTAAGTCACAGTGCAAAATAATACCTGGTAAAACTTAGTAAGTATATTGTTTACAAATTGTCTTAAAGTATATTTAGTTCGGTCATTAATTTCGAACGGTTCGAGGATTGTAATTCGTAATAAGTAGGTACAGATAAATTAAAACCAATATTTTAACAAAAGCACCATTTCGTTAAATCAGGATTTTTATTTTTTAATGTGTACTTTATAATATACTTTTACATACTTTTATGAAGCTCCATGCGTTTAAATTACAATATGTATATATATTAAAATATTTATTATTAATTAAATATTGTATTAAAAATAACAGATAAAATATTCCCGATACACGAGTACTAATTTTAACCAAAATAATGAGTAGTGTAGGTCTTGTTTAGTTACAGCCAGTAGAAATGATCATATGATAGCAACAGAACTCTATCGATAGCTCAAAAGAATTAAACTACCTACTCGAAGACAGTCGACCACTATTTTTCATTGTTGACGAAATCTGCAGATTGAGTCGTGTTGCCATTTGATTTTTAAAAAAAAGTGGATAAACTTGTTCTCAATAATGACGAAAAGAATGGGTTTATTGATATGTGTTCTGATTCTAAAGTGCACAAATGGTATTTAATAATAAAAAAAAAAAAGTCTTTTGATTCCTTCTGGTCGAGTTGAGTTTAGTTTAGTTAAATTTAGCTTTAGAATATCCAACTATTTCTAAGAAAGCTATACTTTTATTTCTACCATTCTACACGTCACATCTATGCAAACGGGCATTTTCTGCAACTAAATAACATAATAACAAATACCTAGTACAATATTTTCTTTTGACAAATGTTGAAGCCGATTTGCGTATTTCTGTTTCAAATATGTAAACCCGAAATAGAGAAAATATTCAAAAACACGTCTCAAATATAATTTGGACTTTACTAATTTAGTAATTTCATTTTATCACTATAAATATTGTTGTACCTAAAATACATTTAAAGTTATTCATTAAATTTACATTTATTCATTAATAAATATTAACCTATGAGAAATACATATTTTTAAATTTTTATGTACCTATGTAATATTATGTGTAAAAATATGTCAAAGGGCAAAATGTACCGTAAGATACAAGAAAAAGGTTGGGAATCCCTGCGTTAAACGGTTCTGTTCGATATATTACCTGTGCATTTGTTTTCGCATAGGCATCTATAATGTGGAATTTTATATTTTACTCTATCATTATTGATCGTTCACACGACTTGATATATTATTCACATATTTTAAGTTTTAACCCACGGTGCATGCGTTTATACGACCAACATACATGGTTACCTATAGGTACGTTTAGTTTACATAATATACGTTTGCGTTTTTTTTTTTTTTTTATAGCAGATGGGTATATACAAACTGAGACATATATAAGCGTTAGGTACATAGTGTATACGGCCATATTAATCCTCTTGAATCTTAATTACTATACGTTTTATTTTATCGAGTCGAAAAACTGGAAAGGATGTACTGTATGGAAAGTATCTTCTACTTAATATAATGCGTATATTGTATAATATATTATAATGTATAAATAATAAATTATTTATATATTTTGAGTACTCCGATACTGAATTATATATTATCTATTCGTTTATTATCAACACCGTTGACGATTATGATAATTATTGTAATGTGTGTATGTACACCTATAGGGTAATTATATCATATATATGCCATTGAGAGTGACTTACCGTCTAATCGACTATATTTTATGAATATTTAAATATAATGTTATTAGTTATTACTTTAATGGATCGAATGTTTATTATAAATTATAATATATAGAGAGGAACATATTTTTCACAATTGGTTTTAAACCATGATGTAAATTATAGTTTTTACATTTCTTCGATACATAATATACAATTACAAGAATGTATGTACATATATTGTATATACACCATTATTAACGAATTGACGTATACAAACTCCTGTAATTATAGTTTTTTTTTTTTTTGTTTGTTTGTTCATTTTCTCAAATTAAATTATACTTATTTTTTATATGTATCCCCTCGTATATATATATATTATATGTAAATATTTAGTTATACCGGCCACAAGAATGACAATATTTCCTATGTAATAATATTCATTGTCATTGTCAATAATACACAATAACTGGTAGACATCTGTCAATATTGAATATTTCATACATATATATTAATAAATATTGAGTAACAACAATGTATTATATACCTATACTAGAAGTCAGTGACGGTTTTAGTGGTGAGAGGCATGCCCCCCAAGTCTAATATAAAATACCAACTTTAAGGGTGGGCAGATTCCAAACAAAAACTGTTGTTGATGTGTAATATATATTATATATTGTTATAATAATATTATATTGAAAATATGTCGAATTAAAATGTACACATTTTGCAGTTCTGCAATAAAGAGAAACCGTAGGCAAATATTATATGAAACACAGAAACCCCAAACTATTTTAACAAAAAGCAAGTTGTTTTAAACTTTTCGACTTTTAACGAGTGTTTTTTCGAACAAACAAAAAAAAACATTTTTAATTTTTCCCTCGTACAGTGGCGTAGCCAGAAATGTTTTATAGAGGAGGCTAATGTCCCATAGTACCTATATAGATAATAAAAATGTACTTGAAAATGTCAAAAAATATATTGGTATAAATTTAGATATTAATACAAAAATATAATAACAATTACAAATATATATATTTTTTTTAATATATATAATATAAAAATAACAATATAAGTAGGTATACCAAATATAATACAAAACTAATAATATTATTTACATAATACTAACTATATACATTATAAATTGCAAAAATTATTTTAAAAGAAAATATGCCTAGAGTATTCGCAAAATATTTATAACTACTAGTAGTAGTAACTCAAGTTATCATCAGGTTACAACCTGATACATTAAGATTAAGGTAATGGTGCGGGTTAATCTGATGATGACTTATAGGCGAAACTAGTTTTTAACTTTATAAACATTTTGTGAATATTCTAGGCATATTTTCTTTTTTATATTTTTATAATAATATATACCTATTAATTTTGTATTATAGGTATATATAATAAATTATTATTTTTATAATATATATTTTATTTTAACAATTAGTATCCCCAATCAGCTAACTGCAGTCTTCTAGGAGTATTTTGATCAAACATTTATACAACGTCTTCTTTGAACTCTTCTTTTTTATAATAATATTGGAAATTCATTTTATAATAATTCTTATTAACAAAATAAATAAATAAAATGTGATAGGTACAAAAACAGCTAAAATTACAAAAATAAAAAACAACTACGATTTACATTCCACATTAATTGTACCTACATCGTGTTTAAGATATAAATATGGAAACTAGAAATAGGGAGACTAAACTTTTATGGCCGTCCATGATAAAAGTGGTCTGAAAAAAAGCGCGCGGTTATTCTGTCACCATGCATCGATCGATAAGAGGGTTACTTTATTCTATATAATATAAGGATTAAATACTTTTTTATGTTTTTTCGAAATAAACAGGAAATATTTTTAATTGTGACCTCTTATGTGTATTACGCGTTATATAATTACACATCCACACATATAATATATATATATTATGTACACCTGAACTATTGTAAAAATAAAGTTATACTATTGAATAAAATATACCTAAATATTATTTATAAGTATGATTACCCAAATATGTATTTCATATACATTATATAAATCGTAGTACCTATATATTATATTTATAAATAGACACTATACACTATTGTTATAGATTGATGATAATAATAAGTTTGTTTTTAATCTTCAATACCTACTTGACATTTTACTATACTTATTATACTACTGTGATACCTATACTTGTATTGTTTTTTTTTTTTTTTTAGTACCTATTGAACACTTTATAAAATAATACAAATTGTCTAGTAGTCTAATTCCTTATAATTTATAATAAAATGATTAAATTTTTTTTTTGTAACAGGGTGTACTATATTGGTTACACTAAACACATTAAGGAAAATAAAACAAGTGGGTTAAAAGAAAAAGTTTATTTAAAGCACCTAAAGTAAGAAAACAAAAATTATTTATATTATTTATGAAAAATCAGTTTATTAAACATTTTTACTTACTTTGTATGGAATACAGAGCTTCTTGCAAAATGAAATAAAGCTATTCCTCGAAAGACAAAATCTCACAGAAAGCTGTCATGTGTGTGAATTGCATTTCAAAGAGATTGATGTTTTATTTTTTGACGAGACTATTCTATTTGATGGAACAGTCAATAAAATTAAAAGGAATAGACCCATATTAAGAGCAGGAGCAATTCCATCCATATTTTCTAATCTACCATTTTATTTATCATAACCTAACTATACAATAAGAGAAAAGTGAAAACCTCCCCTTGAAAGGTCTTTAAATATTGATATTATACTAATAAAAAAGAAAAAACTAAATGCAATAGGAAAGTCTTCAATGTATGCATTATTTATGTATATTTGACTTATTACACTTATTACAGAATTTTTCAATTAATGTTTTAATTGTTTTAATACCTAGTTATAACCTTTAAATTGTATATTTTATTTGTTATAATAAATATATAATAATATAATTTAGGTATCTACTGTAAAAGTGGGTTACTTTGGATCAACATTATAGTATTTTTATGACTAAATACTATTTTGATGAAAATAGTTTCATTTGTTAGATACCTGTGTATTACTTTAATATCTAATAATTTTTTTGTCGTTCATCTATAGACTATAGTAGTTTTTAATAATATTTGTTTATATTATTAGTGAAGTTTATTATACGATAATACGCCAGAGCATTAATTAATTAATGGCCAGAGTTAAAATTAAACAAATTAAACTTATTTTAATTACATTTTTCTTCGTGTACTAATGTGAATAGTCACTATAGTGTCTTGATTTCAATATCATTTTATACTTGTTTATCATAATTTTATAAAAATTTAAGTTTAAAATTATTAAAATTAATAATTTATTTTAAAATGATAAAAAAAAAACGAAAAATAGAAGGTTGAAAGTTATCAAAACAAACTTATTTTAAAACTATTTTGAATAAGTTTTTAAATAGTACTTTTATAAATTAACATATTAGAAAGATTTTAACAACGCATAACATATATACATAATAATTATACATGGTCACAATTAAAAATATTGCATATTTATTTCAAAAACATTATAAGAAACGTATTCAATCCTTATTAAATAGCCTCTTAGTGAACGACCCACTAATGGTGGCAGAAAAACCGTATGATTTTTGTCGGGCCATTATCGTATACTGAATTTGGTATCCTTATCTCTAGTCTTCATGGATATAAATTAAGAATAAACGTAAATATGAGATGTGAAACTGATCTTGATAACAGTTAGGTTAGGTTAGATTAGGTTAAGTTAGGAATGATAATATACCTAGGTATTATCATAAAATGTTATATTATATTTTACATTTCTACAACAATTATTACAACCACAGAATATAAAAAACTACAACTATCACCGAATAAGTTCAATCAATATAGTATAAATTGCTATAAAAAATACGGCAAATGGGGGGGGTCTATAGCCTTTGCCCTCGTATACATTTTAATATATATTATACGTATACGAATTACACGCCACCACATACCATCTATATCTAACAACAATGACAATAACAATATCATTGATTGGAAACGCGTCCCCTTCGTTATAATAAATTCACTCGGCACGATGGCATATAATAAGGATAGAAAATAAAAATAAGTGTATATACTAACCCTATACCTGGTTAATATATTGGTACACTGTTATTATTGCCTTATATGACTGTTTACACAGCAAAAAAAAAAATATATATATAAATAACCAATACCTAGGT
Organism: Pemphigus obesinymphae; assembly: GCA_025469235.1. Lineage (NCBI taxonomy): Eukaryota > Metazoa > Arthropoda > Insecta > Hemiptera > Aphididae > Pemphigus > Pemphigus obesinymphae. The sequence goes on along the minus strand of JAIPRL010001369.1, from coordinate 31,369 downwards.
CGAACTATTCGTGTTTCAACGATCGGCTCCTAGTTTTTACTTTTATCCACCCCACGGAGGTGGAGTTATGGTCAAAGGTTGAAGACGAAAATCGATGTGGGATACGATGTTTTAATATTAATATATAAGAAACGACAGAGGATATAATAATACCTATGTCCCCAGAATAGTCGTAACCATATTGATGGCATTTTCTTGTCATACATAAGAATAATATAATGGTAAAACCATAATAATGTATTGCTTTTATAAATTAGATCTATTATAAAGTCAAGGGTATAACTAAAAAGTCGAAACGAATGTAATAAGTACCAGTGCCTAAAATTTTTCAATTTACTGCACTAATTAATTATATGCCCCAAAAATTAACTATAGAATATATACATATATAGAAAAGTAGATTTTAATTTTTAAATCAAAATTTTCTTCATATTAAAATGTTCTAAGTATAAGAATTTTACAAAAACTATAAAAAAAAATAACACTATTAAAATCACATATAAAAATAAATACCCAGTTTCCACAAAATAATTTGTTTTTATTAAACAAATACGTATTTCGAAAACAATGTTCTCATCTTCAGTGTTAAACAACTACTGCCTAACAACACTATAGTTAAACACTATAGTAGTTGTTAACACTGAAGATGAGAACATTGTTTTCGAAATACGTATTTGTTAAATAAAAACAGATTATTTCGTAGAAACTGGGTATTTATTTATATATATATAAATAATTCTACAAGTAACTCAACGCCAAAATACTATTAAAATCAATCTACATATGAAAAGAAAATTTAAAGTCGTTAACCTCGTTGTTTATTGCTATAGGATTAATTTTGAAAAAATTATTTCTCGTATGGGAAAAAAATACCATATCGCCTATACTGGATTTATATATTATTATTATAATATATATGTAGGTATGAAATATGACTTTATGGGTATATAGGACCATGTGGTTTGACAAACTATACTTTTCAAAGGTGTTATAGGAAGGCTTTAGGTGGTATATTGTGTAATAGAGTATAATAGGTACATACTATATAGGACAGAAATTACTGCAAGTGACAATTTTTGTATTCGCTGTATCCACTGTATTTATATAGAACAATATAAGTCATATTTTACTTAAAATTATTTTTCTCAAGTCATTGAAAACGAGTGCCCACTCATAATAATTTTAAACAATTTCGTCTCATACCGTATACCTATATACAATTTGTGGGCGTATTTACGATGATTCCAAATATACGAGACACACGTAGTGTAAATAGGTACATATTCAGTAGTTGTGTAATATATTTAAACATCACGTGTGTAATGTATAATAAACTTGTGTACGAACCTTTGCATACATGTAACGAATTATAAGTTAACGAAAATAATTAACTCGAATTACTAATTAGTAGAGCTCGAACGTTGATAAACTAAAAAAAACCTAGTACAATAAATGCCTTTACAGTTTTATAAAAAAAAAACCATAAAAATATTTAAAAATGCATTGAAAATCAAAAACATTGAAAAAAAATCTAATAAAATTTAGTTATTTAGATTCACATGTGTGATAGAAACATATTTTTAGATAGAAATGCACAAACTAAGACATTTAAAAACAATTAAATCATATCTATACCGGGCTTTACTTATTAGTAAAATAGATATTAACATTTTGAACCAAGACAAATTTTAACTTTACTAGGTATTTGGTTCACGAATAAAAAAGGTATTCGATTTGTTTTAATTATTGTTAAAAAACAACAATAGATAATCAATCTATATTTCAAAATACATGCACTTGCAAACAATTATAAAACATCGACTTAGACCTCTACTCCAAATCATTATAGTTAATACTTAATAATATGATATTTATTTATAAGAAAATTAGCAAGGGTGGATGTATCAAAATCGATTGTATGAAAGTATAATCAGCAAAAAGCATAATAACAATAAGGTATATTAGACAAATACCTAATGGAAGTCGGATTATTTTCCAAACTATCTTTTCTTAATTCTCCATGATAATACGTGTTATTTTACGTTTTGACTTTTGTATGATAAATGCACAATATACCTATAGTCCATAAAAGTAATAATGACGAGAAGATTTAGCGAACCGTTATATACGTTCAATACGTTGATCATAGCCACCACTAATCAATTTGGAAACAAAAACAACGGTTTCGCTCGTAAAACATAAAATTAAAATTTATCTCTGTCAAAACTGTATACCTATTTCAATATAGTATTGATATTGTGCTATTGTCTTTTCGTTCCGTGTACATATATTGCATAGTCGGTCCATCAATCACCTGCATGAACATCTGCAGAACAAACTAACAACCTATAACTTCGCTACATAATATTTATAGTATCTATTAAATCTCTCAAACTGAATGATCACGCAAAATATCGAAAAGTCCACGAATCATGACCGGCACTTTTATATACATATATAATTAACTATACATATATTATTATACTTCAAGATCGATCAGAAATATCGATCGGACATAATTGTAGAACTTGCGTCGAAGACCAACGAAAATTTAGTTCAGTTTTATTGAATTTTCAAAGTTAATTTCTATAGGAAAACAATACATATAATACAATAAGGATAACATAAACGACGAACGGGGGGTATGATTTTTTTTTACGTTACTCAAAACTCCTAAATACAACACTACCTCGTATAATAAGTATCTATATATATATATATATATATATATATATATATATATATATATATACGTATATTATATATTGTATTGTTATGAAAACCTAAAAAGTTTACGATAACCCGAAATAGTAAATACAACTATTATTTATTAATATTACAATTATTTCGTAAGTAGGTAATGAACTTGAAAATCCAAAATGTTTGAGAAATAGCTAAATCACCGATAAATAATAGGTGTACAGATTATATGATACCTACCTAACCTATATAGCGATTGTAAATAAACATCAATTATTACATAATTATAACATTATTATTTAAAATCGTGCCAATATATATATTATCGGAATTAAAGTATATACTAATTATTATTAAATAATTTAATCTCATTCAATCCATAATTTCATCAAATTTGTTTCTCAAATTTAAGTATGAATTTGTCGATCCACTTATTGACATCTTGTTGAGTATTCGAATGCCTACTTAACAATGAATAATAAAAAAATATCATAATTTTATAGGCACTAAGTCTGGTATAAAGTATACGAATGGTATATATGATATAAGTACAAAAATGTAACATAAATATAGTTACATAGGCAGTAGTAAAAATTACGAAAATAATATTTTAATTTAATTTTACATTTTTACAATTTTTGAAAAGCGTAGGTCACCCATGCCTATGATTTTAAAGTTTTAAATGTTTACACAGAATTTTTACGCGAATCGAAGAAATAATACCAATACGTATGACGTACGTGTTATATTACGTACATGTCTACGACAAATATTTTTTTGTAATTTTTGACGCAATGATTTTTTTCTATTTGCAAAAACCGCATTCAATTGTTAGGTATATGAGTATATACCAATGAGTATATGCAATGAGTGCAATATTATAACGTAAAGACTAAAACTACTACCTACCTTTATACAGAAATATATAAGAGTGGTTTACAAAAGTAAGTAGGTACTTATATGGTTCAGAATAAAATAACTGAACTTACAATAGAAAATATAGCATAATGTAATATATTGCGACGTTTAAAAACTTTATTTTAGTAGAACAAAGTAGGCTATTTACTGCATTACAATTATACACCTATATTCATTAAAAAAATGAAGTTGATTTCAATCTAATTAAACCATTTCGGATTATGAATTTAGTCGAATACGAACAAACGATAGATATTATGTAACATAAAAATGAGTAAAATTAAATGGTTTCAAATTAAACCATTTTTTCATTTTCATATATCCATTGACTAAATGGACTGCGCTTTAAGTGCGTCTACAATCTACAGACATCTGATAAACAAAAAGAGGTACCTAGTATGGAAGAATAAAAATCAATTTTCAACTCGTTTGTTTGGTTGCTTCTTCCACAATAGTTCTTTTTATTTTTAGAGTTATTTTGTCAGTGTTTCATTTGGCAAAAGACGCGGAAAGCTCAATCCATTTAGTTGATTCTGTGTATGACATAACTATATAAGTACTATTTTGAATGGTTTTCATATTGATTATATGTGTGAGTAGAAAATGAACTTCCTCATCAAAGTACCTACATCGAAAAATTGAACCACGCATTTTGAACTACACTTTATTTATTGAACGACATTTAAAAATGTTCAAAATTCATCCTATGAATTTGTACCTCAAGTCCCAAGGTCAAATAGTTAATCAGGTGTTTTATATGGACGTTTTAAAACGTTTACGAAAAAATATTCGTTGAATAAATCTTGAAAAATGACGTCAGGATGGTTTCTGCATCATCACAATACAACGGCCCGTGCAGCTCTATAAATTCATGAATATTTAACTGAAAAAAATTATTGCTGCAGTACAGGTTCTCAATCCTCAATAACTCAAAGAGCTGTGCTTAAGGAGTAAATATTTTATGATGTAGAAGAAATAAAGGGCAATACGATAAAATAACTTATTTGAGGTTAGGTTTCAAAAGTGAAAAACTCGTCATAAGTATTGAATTTTGTTGAGAAATGAGTATTTTAAAGAAGGTATTTTTCAATAGTTGCATGATATATAACATATTTTGCGTGTGTTTAAAAAAATAAAATCCTAGAACTTTTTTTAATAGACCTAATTATACTGATCACGTGAATATCATGTTCGATTTATCTATGATTCGATAAATAGATAAAGTATAAGATGACTTTAAATAAATATAGCACTTTAATTATTATAATATGAAAGAAACGATCAACATAATATATTTATGCTCCATGCTCGTATAAAAAACCATGAAAATTTCGTGTCATCAGAAAATATACTTTTAATCATAATTGTATACCTATCTGATATCGAACATTATATCCATTATACATTATATATATATGTACTTTTATTTAATGCGATTGTAAAGGTTCAAAAGACTATTTTATTTAGACTATATTTATGCGCCTTTATAATATAATTGTACACATTTACCCTACAAGCATGCCGTTTCCGGAAGAATCTATTATATGCATCGACCAAAAATATTTTTCGACTCGCGTATAATAAACATCACATTGAACAATATACATTTCTTTAGGTCAAACTCATTCTTTATCGAGACTCCCGCAAGCACACAAAAGACTCCTCCATAAACATTATAATATACTATATTGTGTCTGCGGTTAATGAATTCGTTCATTAATCATCCCGTTGCAATTCGTATTATTCATTTTCTATATATATATATATATATATTGAAAACTAGAGGAGGTACCTATATATTATTGTACTGTACATGAAAAAAACGAATAGAAACTAAGAAGAACGAAATAAATTGTAACATTTGTATAGTGTAGGTATATAAATAGTGTCATTATATAGATGCTCGCATATTAAGTATTATAATACTTAACAGCAAATTAACGTTACTTCGAACTGAATAAAATTAATGTTATGTGGAAAAATAATTTAATCAGTGTATATCTACAGTTATATAATAATTATTATAGTGCTCATTTTAAATAGTGTGACTAAAATTAGTATACTTAAAATGTAAGCTAACTAGGTATATATATATATATTATAATATCCAATAAACTACTATGTAAATAACTATACTACACATTATATGCAATAAACTCGTTTATTGCATATAATAAATGGATCTATAAATATAAAATAAATTTGGTTTTATGTGCAAAACAAACTGTTTTTTGCACTGAAGAAGGAAACTTTGTTTCCAAAATACTGTATTTACTTACAATAAAAAGTAAATTTTTGTGGATTTGGCTTTTATTTTATTTTAAATAAATAAGCAAAAATAAAAATAAAAAGTTTATTCATATAAATCTCACCCGAAATAATACAAACATTTTTATAACGCATTTGCTGCCGCCTAAAAACGTGCTGCTCGGAGTATTCAGCTCCCCTATATTTGTCACTGCTCATAGAGGCGTAACTAGGGAGAGGGCGGTAGGCATTTTATCAACGGTCGTAACATTTTTGGGTAACGTAAATATTTTGGCTGGTGTTTTTTTTTTTTTTTTTTGGTTATTTGCAGATTTTAGGGAAGTATTTCGAATTTGTAATTTAAAATATTAAGGGTTAAAAAAATTTTAATTAAAATAAAACAAGGGTATATTTTCTTTTTCGTTTTTATCGCTGTCGTGTTTTAGATTTACAATTCTTCCATTTTTCGTTCGTCCGTATTTCGACTTTTCCAAACGTAAAGCTTAGGTCACTTCGTATAAGTTCTGTGTTCACCCTATAGATCGTATGGAAGAAAACCATTCGCCGTTCGGTTCTTATCGCTTGAGCGTTTTTTGCGCCATCGACTTATCACCATAAAATCCTAAAATTGGCACTTGAAACCTTTTTCTGACGTTTTACGATGCATGGTCATATTCGGATTTCCCGGACATTTTAACGCCCGACTGAACTTTTCTTTTTCTACGAATCGTCCCTATACGACCGAGACGTTTGTTCCCAATATGTGTAGGTAGGTACTATATAATATGAGTTGAAATACGGTACCGTCCATTATCTGAATAGTTAAAATTCGAGAAATTTCGACCACCTTAGTTCTCAATTAGATAGCTTTATGTCTAACCGACTTTCGATACCTGTCCATTGGTTCGAATCCCATTATGACAATTTGATTTTTTACCTTTTTTTTTCGATCTCGTCGTCCGCGAAAATAACGAGCGTTTAATGTTTATCCGATATATGTGATATATATGAAATCTTAATCAATTTTGTTATCGTTGCAACTTGTATTATTAAGTATTTATTATTATATTTATCATATTTTTTTCTGTTCGTTTGAACTACGTATAATTGTACCGAGTACCTATTATAATACCCTGTGGCAAGTTCGTATTTTTTTTTTCGAACATTTGTAGATTTCCATCTGGAAACAATAGTTTATAAAACACCAAGAACGGTAAGTACCAACTGATTCACATAGTAGGTGCCTTTATTATATTTTTTTATATCTCATTGTAATGAATTTCAAATCGTCAGATTTTCGTAGCATTTTTCATAATTTTAATTATATTTATAATAATACATTCGGGCGAACTTTCAAACATTTCCACATATATAAAAACTCGACATGATAAGTCCGACCGAATTCACATATGCAGAGTAGGTACCTACTATATTATATTATATTATATATTGTGGTATTTTTCAAAATTTTTATTAGATATAATTTATATATGTTGTATGAAACCTGTTACGCTAAGCGAAGAGAGGTACGAGTTTTTATAAAAATCTGAGAATAGTAAGTTCGATAAATTTTAAAATTACCTATCTATTTTATCAACCTACAACAGAAATACTTTATGTGTGAAAGACTATATTCTAGAAAGCTAACGCCAAATTCCGGCGCAGGCAAAATATTTTTAAAATTGATTAATTAACAGTATTATTTTTCAAAAAACTTTGGTCACCGACTATTTCGGATCTCGATAAAATACATGGAGTGTACGAATTACGCTAAAAAGTAATTCCACTTATGTGGTGTTTCGCTCAAAAAAAGTTACACTTACAAGGTATCACACTCAAGTGGGATTAAAAATTCAAGATTTTACATTTAAAAGGTGTTGAACTTACAAGTGGTCTCAATTAACAGTAGTTACACTTACAAGGAGTTGGACCGGGTAGGTATTGCACTCAAGCTAGTTATATAGGTACCTATTATAATATCATAACAATTATAGTGAGTCTAATATTTCTCCTTATAATTGAAAAAATGTAAAACCACTTATAAACTATATACAAAATGCAGTTGGCATTTAAAATTCGTGAAAAAGCGAAAAAATACAAGTCGGTGACTCGATATATAGTAATATATTATATATATAAAATAGGTTTAAGTACTATAGTACTATTGGTATATTATTTATGCATAGTAATATATTATTGTCTATTAGTTAGGTTTGTTAGCATGTATATGTTACAAATGTGCAGTGTTTATCCAGTTGGTCATAAAAAAAAATTGTAAAATAAAATACAAATTTTATAATACATAGGTATGGTTACGACAGTACGTTTTTCTCAACTGTCTTCGACGTTTGTACTTGGAAATATTATACACTTTTAACGCAAAATTAAACGATCAATAAATTGTAAATGTAATACCAACGATATACAATTTACAAAAATCAGTTACTCTAAATAACTTAAGGACCTATTGATCATTTCCTTTAATAGGTATAATTAATATTATGTTACTATATTTTTGATTTATGTAGATTCGATCGCGATAAGACTATTGGCTAAATCGTTATCATGTGTAAACAATTACGTTTGGCAGTTTTTTTTCACTGGATATCCAGTGAAGTGAAAAATAAAACGAAATCGCAAAATATTTCATCACTTTTTTGATTTTATCATTTTATAATAATTGTATATTTGTATGGTATTTGTGTTATATAGATACCTACGTACAAAAAACACGAGCATGAGGTATATAATAATTTAATTAGACAAAATGAATTGCATGTTATAGGCGAAAAATATTAAGTTCCTTTTAAGCTCAGATTATTCTATTATTCTATATTATTCAGATTATTCTAGATCATTATAACTGTATACAGTATTGAATTCAGACATTTTTTCTAGGGGTGAGGCTAACCTTTTATTAAAATTATATTTTACTTATAGTACTATAATATATATTATTAAAATACATACTCAGTGCAAATTTCTAAAATAATTATTATTTTCTGAACAAATTAGATACAATATACTATGTTACTATAAATAACTAAAATTGATACCGCCTGACAATTTCATCATTATTTTACACTGAAATAATAGATGTAGCCGAAAATTTTTAGAACGACGCGACGTCCTGTACTTCTGTCTCCGTCTATCAAATGCCATATTACGCCTATTACGCAATATAGGTACACAAAACTTGAAATATGGCATCTAAATAAAAAATTTGAGTTAAAACACCAACAAATTATAATAATATGACATATTTAAAAGGCAAATATTTTTTAGAAAGTAATAACTCTTTTTTGTAAAATTTTGCTATTAAACAAGTTATTTTAAAAATGGAAAACTTAAATATCTACAACATCTGTATTAAACAATATTTTACAAAAAGTAAATGTAATTTTCTAGAAAATGTTTTCTTTAAAAAATGTATAACAGATATTTAACTCTAATTTTAACATAGACGCTACATGTTTTGTTTGACGAGATTTTGATATTATCAGACAGACTGAGAAAGCAAAAGCAAGTGTCACGTGCTCTTAAATAGTTAAAAAAATTTCAACTTTTTTCGAGAAAATCTCATTTTTATTTTGTAAAATATTGTTTAACATAGAAGCTACTCTAATTTTCTATTAATTTTTCAAATATTTAAACTGAAAATTATCACTTTTATCAATTTTTATGAACTTCAGAACATTTATTTTTCTTATTTTTATACATATTTTTGGTTGTTTTTTCTTAGGTTTGAAAAAATTATTGAGAAAAATGAAAATAATCTCTCTAAACCACCAACTAGATTCAATTTACTACCTCAAAATGGGCTCACATTAAATATTTAGATCACTCCTTCTACAATTCTACTAGACATTTTGGGTATAGGTACAGATATAAAAATATGAAATTAAAATAAAACAAATCATTATAAATATATTAATCAATATATTTCTCGCTTAGTTTAGAATACAAAAAGCTAAAAGTTTATGACTTATGTATGGTGAAAATTTGAATAATACTTCATTTATGGCCTGTCATTACATTCTAAATATTAGGTATAGTGAATTGGTTGTAAAATTTAATATCAAAAACGTCAATGTAAAATATTATATAATACCTAAATATTATTAAAAAAAAGTACATTTTATATAAAATAAAATGAACAAGTTTTACACTCTAAATATTATAGACAAAATTATACAAAATGTAACATAAATATATTTAAAATAAGTCAATTTGGGTACTTTTTCAACTGTATATAGTAAAGTTACTTAGTACCTGTACTTGATAAAGTGACTCATTTGATTATATTTCTTAAATGTAAAAACTTTTCAACATAACCAGTGTTACTTGGTTAAAAATCGAATTAAATCGGATTTGAATATATTGTGAGTGATTAGTTATAGAGGGCGTATATTATGTGTACGTATATATACTTATCTACGGACATAAACGCATATTACACGTCGAAATTATTCACATGGTATACAGTATACACTATCTACACATATTATATAGTATGCATATTTTTAAAGTTCATTATTACACAATAAAATAATATAATCGTATTGTTTCTGTTTAACTACCTACTCTGACAGTGTTTATATAGACAAAATGTGAAATCGACGAACCACCATCGACATAAAAGTGTACCTACGTTCGGACCAGAATAATTGTTGCAAAACTGTTAGGTATAGAATATTGCGTTACGATATAACTATTTTTGGCGATTTATATTTTATTATTATTCTAGATATTATTATTTTTCATGTTATTGAGGGAAAATAAACTTTGTGCATAATTATTAAATTAATTATTCGATTAATATCAGAATTTCGGTAGGTACATTAATTTGCATCTTTCTTCTAAAACGTTTGCTTGATTATGACGCTTTAATAAATTAAACAACAGGTATTTTTTGTATTTTAGCTTTTAGATCATTATTTGACAATTTTCAAAAAAAAAAAAAATCTGAAAAAAAACAAATAGGTACTTTAATAATATTTATATTCTGTAATATAATATACATATATTACATTTTCGTTTCATTTGAACTGGTTCTTGACGAATTAAGCCACTAGTCTCAACCTTTTTCGAATAAAATCAAAACAATTTCTGAAGGAGAAAATAATTTCAAGTACATTTTTCAAAGTCTTTAAACCAAAAATGTATTTTTTCATGGTTTTCCAACAAAAATATCTGCAAATAAACCATTGTTAAAACAATGAATATTATTAAAATAGTGTAGTACAGTGTGCGCGTTATGTACATGTTTCTATACTAAAGAATGTGTTAAAAAAAAGTTTAAAAAATATTTACTTGATCATGAAAAGTTCGAATATTACAAAATATTTGGTAAATTATATATCGTAGTAAGTCACGTAAAAACTTTTTTTTTAATGAATTGCAATAATAATCAATTTATCAAATAGTCGACAATCATAAATTATGTACATGATAAATCAATTAAATATACCGCATACAAGAATATAATCAATAGTTTTCGAAAGAATAGTTCAACTCTTAAAGAGGACAATTTAAAAGATAAATCATCAGATATTAGGTGGGTATTTAAAAATTACTTGTACTTTTAAATAGGTATATGAGCTAGATTTATTATATTATATGATAATTTCGGGGCGATAATACGATGAGGCGTGAAAACGTCGAGTGATAACGGAAATCGGTGAGTTGGGAACCGCATTTTTTCTTCCTGGCGCCGAAAGCTTGGAGAAAAGGTGAAAACGCAACGGAACAAAAGGAGCAAAAATCTCAATATAACCAGAGAATAGTTGGAATACGGTAACGGCATAGGCACCGAGCGGTGGCAAAAACGGGCCGGGGAATTAAATAATAAATAGTACTGTTTTTTTCATGGAAAAAACTGTTTTCGGAGTTAGCATTTATATATATATATATAAGATTAGTATTAATCAATCACTGTGCATGGTGATCGATTTACTGGTATTTTAATATTCAAAATGTATAAAATCTCCATCATAAACAAATGTATATGAAACAAATACACAATTGTATTGTAAATAATACAAATCAAAACTATGTAGAAATAACTACGAGATATGTTCCCACATGCCTGCATAATAGTTAACTTTTATACAACTCTGATAGTAAATCTGTGTACGCAGTATGACGAACACGATATTACTTGTTGTCCGACTTCGGGCTTGAGAAAAGCTTTCACTTTCGATAGCAGTTCGTCTTGTAAACAACAACTATCCTTTCTCCATGTGCACGACTAAATATACTACCAGACTATCCTATGTATAAATATACTGCACCAAACCTTATTGCACCCGTAACTTTTCGATTTCTAATTCGAAATTTTCCAAGTTTGACCTGACATTTCAGAAAATTAACTAAAACAGCTGGTGACGGTATAAAGACGATGATCGAATAGAATTTAAGCACACGAAAAATGAGAGTGGCTTTAAATTAAATAATTTACTAAAACAGCGAGTAGGTACTTATTTTAAAATCAGTTTTAAATCACGCGAAAGTTAAAACCTGCAAACTCCGATCACGTTTAAATTAAACTAATGATACAGTCATACATAACAAAATGTAGATATATAAATTATAGGTATAATATTCCATATTATAGAGTAAATGGATATTAAAAAGTAAAAACGTAAATGTCAAAGATTTAGAAAGTCGGTGTCGTTTATTTGTATGATGGTTCTGTTGAGAGCTTGGCAATATACTGCGAATAGGAGATAATATCGTCGATATAGAAGGATGTCGATGTTATCCTGTAGGATGTATTTTGGATAATATATCTAGACGATCTTGTTTATAAAATTTACATTAATTATTCCGTTTACATAAGATACGAACCATTAACAGGAATTCATATGTACACAACGTCTATTTTCAGGACGTATGCAGGATAATAGGTATGATAGTATAATAGTATGGTTCATTCGCGGATACTCAATATTTGTATTAAAACTTTTTTTTTTACTTTTTGAGGGTAAGTATATAAGAAAATATTCGGTCAGTAGAGGATGGAAGCACTTTGTATTGGTCGGGTATATTGAATATAGGATACTGTTGCACAGTAGCGGCTCGTGTTAAGGAGCACCGCCTAAAATTTCAGTAAATTAGCGTTCTTTTATATATATAATATATATAATTAATATTTATTTATCTCTGTTTTAGTAATTGTCGTGGCCGTGAATATTATTATTGTGCTTACATATTACGCATCGCACCGCCGCTGTATTGTTGGTTGCTACTGGTACATAAATAATATGGTACTAGTTTTAAAGGTATTTTCATAAGATTTTAACGAAATGAAAATAGAAAGTAGAAAAATCGCAAAATGTTATAAATTACATTACCTACTCGTATAATATGAGGCTCTCGCAGTAGCCATGTTCATGCCCGATGAATTTGCCGAAAACCAAATATTTCGATTTGAGAAAATTCGAAAAAGACTCACGAGAATTAAGTCACAATAATTAATTAATGTTTTTAGGTATATTATTATTTATTTAGCTTTGAAATATGACAGTCTTTGTATCGTTACGACCTCTTTAAGATTTTAATTCTATTCATCGTTAAACCACTTTTTAATGGCTGTATCTACACATGTATATAATCATGTGGTTTTTGACATAAGATGTCTACTCAAAAATAGAAGACTATCTTTGCATTCGATCTATACTATGTAATGTCAAATTATGACTTTAATGGCAGTCTTACATACTATATTATATATATATTTCTGACCCGAAAATATGATAGATGTCATTACTGTTTAGCCTTTGGATCTCGTCGTCTTGGGGTAGTATTATTATGTTTAAAAGTTTAAGTAGGGATTAGCAGCACATTAAATACTATAATTCAAAATATGTAAATTATATATATCGTGTACACTTCTTGGTAAAAAAATTTACGAGTCCTATAACGGAATCTCGGACGAGTGAAACTGCATTATCGTTTACGAAAAAAAAAAACAAAATCACGAAGTGCAATTTCTACGACGAATCGAATAACATTTTAATCATACCATGATAATATATACCGCAGTAAAATACGATCCATTTATACTGCAGATGGCATGGACGAAAACTAGTTTTTGGAAAGTTCGGGAAGGTTAAGCTATTTTCGATAACCTACGCGCGATAAATACATAGACGTTTCTGGTTACCTACGTGAAATTACTTTTTTAACGATTATATCTATTTATTATTATAGTTAAACTTATACAATGTGCTCGTCAACTATATACAATATGATAAAAATACTTTATATATATATTACAACGTAATTTCTATCGATAAAATATAGGACATAGACTCGGTAAACATCGGAAAACGGTAGGTACTGCAAATGATGCTACCGAATGAAACTGGATCTTACACGTCTGATTCTTAAAGAAAAAAAATAGCAAAAACACTATTTTTACTAGTCGAATAACATCGTCATGACGTTGTTATGATACATCTAGACATATGTTTATATCAGAGAAGGTATTGTAGTAAAGTGATAGTAGGTACTATCCTTGTACAGAGCTGATATTTCTATGTGATATTTGTTGATCTATCTTATTCGTTTAACGAAGAGAAACTTTACGCGACAGAAATTGTGAATGTTTGTTAACGCATAATTAACATAAATATTATATTCAGTTTCAGCACTTTCCTAAGACTTCATTCATAGAAATAATTATTATTTATATACGAATTCAGAAACTATTTTTTATTACTATATTGCTGTTAACATTGTGCATTTAGGGAAAATACTTTAAAAGTATTTAAGAAATAAAAAAATTAGAACGATATTGTTGCATCTCATACACGTTGATACTTTTTAATAGATTAAACGTTCTATTACACTCTAAGAGCAGTGAAATAAACACCAAAGAACATAACACAAAATCACGAACTATATTAATCTTAGTTAATGCAGAAAATAGAAACTACCTGTATAGAAAGATCTTATCAATTCCTATCATTCATCAATTTACACTTCAATAATAATTTTTGTATTCCCTAAAACCGAAACCGAAAGCTACAGAACATTTTTCCTATAATTTTAAAATCTAGTACCGAAACCAAAAAACCGCTACAACCATAAAAATTCCAAACCTTGATATATACAAATCATAGACATAAAAATATATGGACTCCACTTAGAGAGAGAAATCGAAAGCAGTTGTTGAGTAAGAGAGTCAGATATATACTAGGGAATATCATGGAAGACTAATAATAATAACACAGAATATTCTGTAATAATAATAATAATAATAATAATATATGATGAGAATTTGATATCAATACAAAATTATAATTTTTAGTACGTAATATATAAATTTTGCATGATATTCTTTTAATAATTATTATAATTAATCTAGGAAATAAGATACAAATTGTATTTTTTTAAATACCAATTAACATAGACGCCCACAGGAAATTACAAAACGCATCATAATTTTATGTTATTTATTCAAATTTACCCGTCAAAACTACTTCATATAAATTATTATAAATTATATGATAAAATCCATGGATAAATAAATTCATGCATCTTTCACACCAAGTTTGTTTGTCGATCGATCGGCTGGAGGTGAGAATAGTCCATATATTTATATATCTATGATAGAAATAAAATAAATTTTCTTGGTACGTATTATTATATTCATATTATACCTAATACATTTTCTTCATCAAAAAGTCCAAACTATGTCAGTATAATATTAATATTATTTAAAATTATATTATTAGAATAATATAATATTCTAAAATATAATCTATAATATTTATATTATATCTCAGTCTTTATAAAAATATATCCCATTTAAAGTTATTTTTCTATATTTACCTCCTCTCTCCTAAATTCCTTCTCACAATACAAACTACTCTAAAAACTTGCTTTTTTCTAGAGTCTTGTCCTTATGTAACAAATATCCAAATTTTTACTTTTTCAGATTTTTTAATTATTAATCTTTACTTAAAATTCTAATACTATTAACATCTCTATATATATTTATATTATTACTATCAATGTTTATTTTCAATAATTATTTATATTTAAATAATATTAATCGTAACTTATTTTATTTTATCTTTACTATTGGTCACCGTTTTATTCTCATTTATTCTTATATATATAAATTATTATTATTATATACTAATTAATATAATACCTATAATACATTTTTAAGACACCATATTAAAAAATTTGAAATTTTATTTTTATTAGATACCTAGGTATGTGAAATATAAACATATTTTTAGTAAATAGGTATATAATAATATGCCTAAGTATCATAATAAATTACTTTAATATAAGCAATTAATTATTTATTCAAATCTTACATAACATTTTTAATAACATTTTTTTATTTTAGTAGACTGGTAAAATTACACAAACGAAAAATTAGAAATATATTGTTAAATCTGTTATTTTTTTGACATTCGTAAAGTCATAAATCATAAAATATATTATAGTTTTACTAGCTACTGAACAAAGTATGTATTTGTACTATACAAATCACAATAGGTAGGTACCTACACCAAATTTGGACCATGTTTAAATGTACAATACAAACAAATCTATAATTATTTTATATAGGTACCTGTACATACGTGTAGGTGCAACCGCGAACGCTAATGAATTCTATGAATTCTATGGATACATTAAGTATATTAACACAACAAATCCGTTAAAAAAAAGAATATTTAATAACTAATGTTTTATTATATAATACATGGTTGGTTTACATATTAGGTATATTGTATTTGCCTATCTATAGCTGAATAGACAAAAAATATTTAAATATTCAACTATATTAGACTATATCGTGAACATATACGAATAACTAGTCGAACCCGATCCCCGGAAAAACAGCTTTTTTTACTTTAAACTTTAGCGACTAGATTAACGAGTATTATTCCTTAGTGGCAAAATAAATCTGGTTTACACTGCAAGTAATACCTAACAAAATGTAATTGTCGAAATTCCTTATACACAAGATATTACGTCACGATAAACAATTAATAATATCGAGGATCTCCGATTTGCCAAATATTGGGTCAAGTGATACACACAGTGGCGTGTCATACATGTGTGCGATGTGTGCAAATGCCACGGGCCCTTGATTAGAGGGGCCCATTATTACTCAACGTCCCAAAAAAAAAAAAAAATTCAATTATGTAAGAAAAATTAAAAAGATT